>SNQJ01S0034335.1:163764-190639 GCA_010110895.2 Picea sitchensis | reverse complement strand
AATCATCGTGATTTGGACCATTGGATAGGTGCATAAAATAAGGGAGTCACAAGGGGTCCCACCTACCTAGTTATTATTAAATAAAGACCCTTATCTACTATTATTATTATTTCTCCTAAACTAAATTAGTTAAGTCAAACTAACTTAACTAAATAAAGTAGTTGAACTAATTCAACTTATTTGGAAGGCATAAAAGCTAAATGAGAATAAAAAACAAGAGAGAATAGAAGGAGAAAGCAAGACTAAAGTTTTCTCTTTTGATTTCATGAGATAGTTTCAGTTTTCATTCATTCTTGAGTTCATTCAAAGCTTAATTCTCTTTTTGACAGTAGGGTCCTATTGTAGACAACAAGGTTCAAAACTAAACCAAGTCATTCAGATGCTTGTTTTAGAGGTGTTGATCCATCCTTGATAGTCTGTGTATACTTGTCTGTTTATGGATTGAGTTTCATAGATGATAAATGATATTTTTCAGATTCAAATTGGCATTAGTCTGTGGCAAGCTGATCCAGATTATAAATTTCTGTTTTTACTTCTTGTCAGAGTCCTTTTGTATGGTGTTCACAGGGGATCTCTAAATTAGACTTTGGTCCATGCCCTCACAAGGGTTTTGTAAAGAGAAAAACACTTTTGATGTCTCAGAATGAAATAAAGAAGATTGCTATTATGTCTCATTTGTGTGTATTGTGACTTTGTTATTTTTGTTTTTGATCTCCATATTTACTTCCTGTAATCTGTATATTTTTTAGAAACTTCTATAAAGATTTTATGTTTTTGCAACATTCGTTTAATTAATAAATCAACCAAAACCCTTGTAATTAATACTTGTGGATTAGGAAAATATTTTTGAGGCTATAAAACATAGGGTGACATTCCTTACTATATTGTCCTAGCCAGGTAATATTTGAAAATGCTTGAGTAAGATAATTCATATCTTTTACTCAACATTTATTTGGTGACCATACTAGGGAGATCTTCCATATCTCTTTGGTTGATTGTATACGTGATTATCATTGAATATTTTTATATTTCTGCTTTCGATTCTTTGACTGTTTTCTTTCCTTCATGAAAATACCTATTACAAGGCAACCCAATATTGAGCCCGGTCTTAAATACCAGACCAACATTGCTTTAATCTTATTCAATACCATCTTAGAAACCGCTAACACCCGGGCCGAGCTTGAATGCTCGTGGGTAGTAATTGAACAAGACATAAGTGTCCGAGAACGCTAGGAGGCCAAGCAAAGACAACCTAAGAATCATCTATAGCTTTCTTTTCCCTAAAGTTTTGATCTTCTTTTCATGTCGTTAAACCTTCACATCTCTAGGAGAAGAAGATGTTTATCTCCTGAAATCACCCCTATTGCTGAAATAGGAACAAGAAACATTGTTTTGTCAACCCAACAAGGTACTCTAAGGAGAACTTTGTCTGATTCATCTAGTTCGTCTTTCCCTCCCTTACCCATCATTCACAAAATGGCATCTATGGGTGGCTCTGGTGGCATTGGAGGTGCTTCTTCATCTCAACCTTTAGCCTCTTCAGTGATTGGTAGCTTATATAGCCATCAAGTCCATGTCCAATCTACTACCAACCCCACTAAGGTCATAAAGAAGTATGGAATTTTTCAATTCGAAGAAGATGCTACTACTACCCCATGGCATGTATCCTCTCCTCTGAACCTAGCACCTGCCACTCATCCACTTCCAAAATTCAAAGAACATCTCCCTAGGTTTTCTGGAAATAACATAGTCACTACAAATGAACACTTGGTGGCATTCTCTAATGCCTATCACAATATAGGAGCTATTGACAATGATACTTGTATGCGCTTATTTGTTAATTCCATTGAAGGGAAAGTAATGGTAGATTTCTCTAACATCCCTCCTAAGATTCTTTCCAATTGGGAGGAGTTAGTTTACTGGTTCAAATCTACTTATGGGCATTCTAAAATCCCAGCCGAAAAAATTGCGGGAATATAATAATATTGCATACAAAGATGGCGAGACTATCAAGTCTTTCAACTTACGTTTCACCAAGTTATATAACCAAATTCCCGAAATTATTCACCCCCAGAACCAAGCTTCTTTTATGCATTACTATAATGCTCTACCTTCCCCTTACTGTCATAGGCTTGAAAAAATCTATTGACAATCTTGGTTCCGCTCTGCATACTTGTCTAGAGTATGAAGAACAACTTGAAAGAACATGTCTTCCCAAAGGAGACTTAATTAAACAAATGGACATGCCCTCCCTCTTACAATTGGTACAAGATATGAATAACCAAATGATAGCATATAAGCAGAAGGGAAATGTCCCTTCACTTACTCCTAGGGCCTCATCTTCTTCTTCACCAACCTTTAGGAATCCTAATGAAAACAACTTTCAGCCCAAAGCAATCATACCTCGTAGTTGGTGTAACTTTTGCAAGGAACATCACGAGGAAAGTACTTGTGAGGTAAAGAAGAGTGCCAAAGATAAAATATTTGGCAAAAGGCCTGAAAATACCATTGCTGTTCTAGATTTCGTAGAACCCAAAGATGTCATGATCATAAACACTAGGAATAAATCCTATGCTTCAAAAGGAAAATATGATCCCCCTCGTACTTCTTCTATCCCAAGCTCATCTTCGCAAGCTTCTGTTGAACAAACTACCAAGACTCTTGACAGTCAAGGAACTCCCTCCCCTCTTCCCTCTTTTAAATACAACATTCTCAATCAATTGGCTAATATCAAGGCCGATGCTACTCTTCTGGACATGGTTGTCATCCCTGAGCAACAAAAGCATCTAGGTTTCATGGACAAAAAATCTTCCACCATAGCCAATCTCTCTGAAGAGGTAAAAGAAGAGGATTCTAGTGTAAATAAAGTAGGTGTAAATAGTTTTAGACACCCTGTAAAAAATCCTCCTTTTTTCATTTCTGTAAAGATTATGGACAAAATAGCCCATTGTTGTCTGATTGATGGCGGTTCGGGCCCCAACGTAATGTCGAAAATTATTATGTAAGAGATAAGCTTGTCTTGTACAAATTAAAATGCTAGAAGCATGCTCTCTTATAATAGTTTACAACAATCGAACATAGGTGAAATGAAAGAGGTGACTTTGGTTTTGTGTGCACATCCTAAAATAAGGACAACCCTTAATATTCAGGTAATTGATATGCCAGTGAGTAATTATTCAATCATATTAGGAAGAGACTGACAAACTTTGACAGGTGGATACCTCGCACTCGACGGGACACACTTATCCATGCCTCAGAATGAGAAGAACATCATAGCCCTAAGGGAGGGAATAATTTCACCGTATATAGAAAGTATTCCACAACCTAATGTAAATTATGTCGAGGAGGACTTAGGAGTGTATTCCATCTTCGTCGATGAGGATAACACTACCTTGGAACAAATTGACCTAGAGGATGGAATGTGGCATATGCACTTTGATGGTTCGTGCTCCAACGAAGGTAATGGAGTTGGAATTATCTTGTACTCTCATGTAGGTAAAATTCAAAACTTTTCCTATAGGTTAGAGTTTTCTTGCACAAACAACGTCACCGAATTTGAAGCATTACTGCTAGGCATTGAAAATGCCTATAATTTAGGTTGTGGTCACCTTACAATTTTTGGGGACTCTGAACTTGTTGTAAACCTTGTACGCAAAATATATTCTCCTAGCAACACATTGATGAAACGTTACAACCAAGATGTTTGGGCGCTTATCTCGAACTTATTATCATTTAACATCACTCATGTTAAAAGAGAATTGAATTCAATGGCTGACAGGTTAGTTGTTTTTGGAGCCTCTCCTACTCAACAACTTCTGCCACAAAGACCTGATTGCACTTTTCAATCTTTATATTGTCCTCATATCCCTGACAATGTAGAGTCATGCCAGGTCTTCTCTATTGATGAAAGCATTTGTGCTTTCATACAAAATGAACCATATAAGCCCAAGGATATTATATCCATGGAAAACAACAAGATTCCGAAGGGCTTGACTCCTCTAGAAAGTTCATTTTCATTGAGTGATGTAGGAAATGAAGAAACACATAAAGAAGAGGAGTAAAAAAGGAAAGTGGGTGAAACTATTTCCTTAAACATTGGGACACCCGATTCCCCAAAGAATGTTAAGATAGGTGGCCAATGTACTGATGAAGAAAATTTGAAATTCACTGAGTTACTTCATGAATTTCAAGATGTTTTTGCTTGGTCTAATGAGAATATTTGTGGTTTTGATCCTGCTCTTATACAACATGCCATTCCTATCAAGGAATACATAAAACTAGTTAGGCAAAAACAAATACCCATTAACCCCACACTTGAAGCAACTATTCGAAAGGAGTTGGAAAAACTCTTGAAGGCTGGGATAATTTTTCCTATTAAGTATTCCGAGTGGGTTTCCAATTTGGTTCCCATTCGGAAAACAACTGGTTAGATCTGATTATGCATTGATTTCCATGCATTGAATAGAGCAAGCATAAATGACCATTTTCCTCTCCCTAATATGGAAATGATTTTGCAGCAAGTTGCAGGGTCACAGATGATGTCCTTACTTGTCGATTTTTCTGGTTATAATCAGATCAAGGTAAAAAGGATAGACAAATATAAAATCACTTTCATTACATGTTGGGACACATTTTCTTATGAACTCATGCCTTTTGGATTATCTAATGCAGGTGCCCCTTTCCAAAGAGCTATGCTGATAGCTTTCGATGATCTGATCGGTAAGATTATTCAGATTTATCTTGATGACTTGACTGTATATTCAAAGAACTGATTGGATCATTTTGGCGTTACCAAAGGCAAGTTCCTTGGGCATATTGTCTCTGATTCAGGAATAAGCATAGATACCGAAAGGATTGATGCTATCCTAAATCTTCATGCTCCTACTTCCAAAAAGGAGGTTCAAGCCTTTATGGGCATTATCAACTTTGTCCTTAGGTTTGTTCCTGATTTTGTTGTAATGGTCAAACCAATTTACAATATTCTCAGGAAAGATCACTCATTTTCTTGGATTGATGAAATTGAAAATGCTTTCGTAAAGGTTAAGAAGGCAATTAGTTCTGCACCGGTTTTGGCGAAGCTAGATTTTGAGAAAGAGTTTATTATATATACTAATTCCACAGACAAAGAAATATCAACTATCCTCATACAATGTGATGACCAGAATAATGAAAAACTAGTAGCTTACATGAGTCAAAGCTTATCAGATGATGAATTTAAATATTGTTATATTGAAAAACATGCTTTCACTCTTGTTAAAGCTGTGGAGAAATTTCACCACTTTATCTTAGGTAAGCACACGCTAGTAAAAGTCCCTTTACCTGCTGTCAAGTTTTTTCTCTCACAGACTTATCTTTCAAGGAAGCTTGCACATTGGCTTGCCAAGATCCAGGATCATGATTTAACCATCATGACTTCAAAAACCATTAAGGGACGTGACTTATCCCTTCACTTGGATCAACATGCAGAAGCAAGTGAAGAAATTGATGAAGAAGATAATCCTCTATCAACACTATTTTATATTGATAGTCAAATCCTTCCTATAGCGAAACATCCATGGTATAAGGATATGATGTATTACTTGCAAAATCAGAGATGTCCAGATAAATTTGATACTCATCAAAGGAGAAGGCTCCATATTGAATCTTCGAGATATGTCATTTTAGGAGACTTCTTGTTTAGGAGATCTACCTATGGTATATTAATTCGCTATGTAAATAATGAGGAAGCACATAAATTGTTACAAGAAACCCATGGATCTTCAGATTCCATTATCCATGTGGGTGGCCACTTTTCTGCTAAAACTACTGCTTTTAAAATCATCAATAAAGGGTATTATTGGCCTTCAATTTTTCATGATTCATATAATTTTTCAAGATCTTGTGACAAGTGCCAAAAGTTCGCTGGGAAATAACGTCTTTCTGCCATGCCTTTACAACCTATCCTCCTGATTTTCCTTTTTTAAAATGGGGTCTGGACTTTATCGATCCTATTAATCCTCCATCTTTAGTAGGGCAAGTTTTTATCTTAACAACTATAGATTATTTTATGAAATGGACTGAAGCTGTCCCACTTAAGCATTCGTAGGATGAGCAGGTTATTTCTTTCCTTGAAACTAATATTTTCTCCAGATTTGGCCTTCCTGTAGAGATTATTACAGACAACGTTCCCGCTTTTATTTATGCTAAGATGACTCAATTTCTAGCTAAACTAGGAGTTAAACATTTTACCTCATCAACTTATTACCCTGAGGGAAATGGGAAAGCCGAGTCTACCAACAAAAATCTGGTTAGAATTATCAAGAGGCTCGTCGAAGATAAGCCTCATCAATGGCACACCCTCCTCACTTACACCCTTTGGTCATATCACACTACCACCAAGGTGAGCATTGGTTGCACTCCATTTAAGCTTGTTTATGGTCAAGAATCCATCCTGGCTACCAAGCTGGAACTTTCTTCTTTAACGATGATTCTACAGGTTGAATAATTAAATTATTCTAATATCCCTTAAAGGATAAATGCACTATTGGATTTAGAGGAACAAAGGACGTTTTCCTTGGAAAACATAAAGAGAAGACAACAAACTATTAAGAAATATTTCAATAAAAGTGCAAAAGTTGTTAGATTTAAGGTCAATGAGAAGGTGTTGCTATGGGATTCATATCACACTGATAGAGGAAGGCATTCAAAGTTTCAAAAGTTATGATGGGTCCTTTTAAAATCGCTTTTGTCCTGGGCACAAATTCTTATATTCTAAAGGACTTGGAGGAGCGGTTATTTTCCTATAGCACCAACCGTTCCCACTTAAAACACTATGTGGAACCAACTTGAAAGTTTAAATGATGTATGAAATTGCTCCTGTATTATAGTTTTGTTTCATTGCTTTGATTTTTCTTTGCTGTTATTTCTTTCTGTTGTTTCATTTCTGTTGTTTTATTTATTTTATTGACTTCTTTTCTTGTCAGAAATAAAATTTTGGATCACTTTTTCCACATCGATGCTATTCTGCAAGTATTGTTAATCAATAACAATTAGGTTACACAACTGTCATGATGTCCCCCTTGAAGACATCATTGAAATTGCTATCTGCTTCCAATACTGTTGTTAGATAAGTTAATTGGTTTTTTATCCCTATTTTCTTCTTTCCTTTTCTTCCCTCTACCTGAGATTCAAAAAGAGCACACTAGAGTTTTTCTCCTTAAAGAAAAGAACGCTTTTACTGTGATTAGTCGAATGTCATGCATACATGAATAAGCCCCTCATACGTAACACTTTCCATGAGTTATTCCCTAAATCCCAAATCATCTTTCCCCTTAAATCGACTCATTTACCATGTTGCATAATATTTCTAATATACATTCCTTGATCTAATGTTTACTTGGTCTAAGAAACCAAACAATCCGAGTTCTTAATCTATTGGAAACAAATTTCGTTGTGGAGTCGATAGTTTGTTGAAGCTTAAAATTGCAATGATGAATACTGCTTGCAAATGATTGCAAAGCTCTATTATTTATTTATATTAATAATAAAATAGTAGGTGGGACCCCCTTGTAGACTAGGGGTGCTATGGTGGATATGCTGCACTCATATTTTGTTGCTATTGTGATGGTTCCAACATGGTCTTCTACAATCGATGTTTCAAATTATGGTTTAAAATGTTTTGGTGACATAAGCTGGTGGTCGATTATTGCATTGCGCTGATGGTTTTTATGACCATTCACAAATTATACCAAGGCTGCCCTATGGATGACAGGATCATTACCAGTTTTGTTTGGATATTGCGATTACACATGGATTAATTGTTTTAAATATGACCTTGATAAAAGGGGTAATGTTTGGGCTCATTCAAATAAACTGGCTATGTAGAAACCCTAATGTTATATGTAATTGTGACAAAAGGAGGGTGCGCAAACCCTTGCTTCTAGATTTATGCGCTTTGTTAAACGTTATGTGTGAAGCATATGGGGTAACGTTATAGAACATGGTTATTTTTAAAAGCGTTCGACAATACTTAGGATGGTGCACTATGCAATTTGTGATATGGCAATGAAATATGTGGTTGATTAAATGATTAATGTTATGGTGGGTTAGATGGCTTGTACGTTGAATTGAATGAGGTTGGAGGGAGAAGTGATGTTCATTTACTGTACATCACTCAAACAACCCTCGAGGCCCATCACCCTAGCCATACTTGAATTTTGTTTTTTGGCTCTGGTGGTTGTTGATGCTCCACGATTTTTGGTTGTGAAGGAGGATACAGTCTAACTCTCTCCCTCGAGCAAGATTTTCTAGGTATGGTTCCTTATTCTTCCATCCATGATGGTTACTCTGTATTATGAATAGATTTTTGGCTCAAAATTGCTTGAGGTCTGTGTTTTTCTTAAGATTTTGGACTGTGTATTGGTGTTGTGCTTATGGTTTCTTCTGGTGAATATTCTGACGGTTGGCATTTTGGAAAAGAGGAATGGATATACTTTGCTATGTGTAATCTGTGTGTGGGTTTATTGGATAAATAACAAGAGATTCATGCTCGGTCGGCTTGAGTTTTTGTGTCTGGTTATCTATGGAAATTTATGGCTTTGATTTGGCAAGCTCTGAGCTTTGCGCATAAATATTACAGCCAGCCTTTGTGTTAAGTTTTACCACTCCATTTTCATCTCTGTTTTTGGTTTTTAAATACTCTGGGTTGCAATGTGAACTGTTTAAATTTATTTCCTTGTCTTGGCCAAGTCCTGAGCTGTTAGTTATCATGGAATTGTCCTCATTATCGCTGTTGCATGGAAAGCATTGCACAGTCAGGTTTAACATCACCCAAAACTTTAATGGAATTTTTATATATGATTTTGGTTGGACACGGGTTGTGCTTGGGAATTATTTTTACAGTGCTTTTAAGAGTTCATTTCCTCTCGTTCTCTGTTGAAGGTGGTTGGCTGTCATTTGGTAACCCTCATGGCCAAGAATATTGTTAAAGTTTAAATGTCTATGGTAAATATGAAAAGGGAACAATATGTCTGTGTCTTCGAGGACTTATTCCTTTGATTGAACCATCTGTTCCTACTCCCATGTGTTGTGTTAAACCCTAATATGATCTTGATATCGTTCAATCCTGTCAAGGTTAAATAGGCACTATGTTTGTTTGGTCTATTGGGCACAATTTGGTTCTGTTTCTTGATTGGAAAATTTTAAAAAGAAGTTTGTACATGATAATTTATGAGAAGCTTGGACTCAGAGTTGTATGCTATTTTTTCAATGCTACTTGAATCGGTTCTTATGTTGCTTATTTTTTTAATGGAGCACTGTGTGTAAGTGGATTTGGGCCCGATTATGAGTTTAAATGCCTAGTTTGGTTGTGTCCAACAATGTGTAAATAATGGGAAAATCATGGTTAATACTGTGCATATTCTTATTTGATTTTAAAGAACAATAATTGGTCATAAATTTCTGAGATCACTGTGCGTTTTCTATTGGTTTTAAAAGGAAAAGAGATTTAACATTGGAATATGAATGGCTGTGACTCAAAGGGTTATTATTCTTATCATATAAATGTAAATGTTGTTATTATGACTGCTATATAAATATTATATAGATGCAAAGGCTTCTATGATTGATTATGTCTAGGCATATGAATTATTCTTTTTGGAAGCCAACAAACGGTCTGTAAAAGAAGTGACAATTTAAATGGTGGTTTTGAAAAGTGACTGCTGATTGAATTATGGAAGTCTGAATAGAGTTATGTTTAATTGTTTGATTTAATTTATTTTTATATGAACAATATCCATATTACATCCCTATCATGCTACCACTTTTTCGCTCATTATATCCCCCTCATAATCCCAATTTCATTTTAACAAGCCCTGTTCTATAAAATAGATTTAAAAACTCTGTGTAACAACGACAAAAGAAATAACACAACAACGGTTGGAAACTGATATTTTTGGTATATTTTACATAGTCAAATTATTTAATGAATTGCTGAGCAATATTCATGTATTTATTCCCCCTCATTATACCACCTTTCTCTCATTACACTCCCTCCATAGGTCCCATGAACCCTATCATCCCCTGCTCATTTAAGCGATTATTAAATAATTTTTTATGGATGGATTTGCATGCATATCATGTCAATTTCTGAGCCAAATTTTGTTTCATGCAAGCATAATGTCATGTATGGTTTATTAAGGGCTTAGTTATTGATGAATTGCTGCATACAAAATGAGTTTCTTCAGTAGGGGTAACCATGGAAGAAATAATAGAGGAAGAGGAAACTAGAACATAGGGCCTAGAAGGCTTATATTCTCTATTCATTTTGATGTTGACCCCCAGGAAATGAACCAACTATTCCAAGCTGGATTCTTTAACTAGATCGGGAAATGAATAGTACAACCACGACCAGAGAGACCTCCCTTCCAGCCTCAAAACATCCCTGGTATTCATGTGCCTCCTTATGTGTCCTTGCAACCAGAAGTCCCTACGAATGATGGATGACAAGAGATTGTCAACCCGACTATCTCTCACCATCGTGGCTGGTCCAATTTGTCATTACCTCCTCCACCACCTGTAAATCCTAATGTTCAGATTTCCCCTGTGCATTCACCTGTTCAATCCTCACATGCTAGTAAAAGGCTTAAAAATGTTGTCCCCCATGTGAAAGATAAAGGCAATGCTGTTGCCTCCCCTTTTTCTCCTTCAAATGGCTCTTCAAAATCAATGTCCTCCCGTATGCATCTGAAGCTTGAATATTCCCATGTTATTAGTGAGATACAACTTGAAGGTTCAAATCAACCAAAGGTTACTTCTGGGAAGTCAAAGGGGGACAACAATGATAAAAGAAAGATTGCCTCTCAGAGTGGCAAGTATGGATTTTAATTTATGTGTTTTATGATTGAGTTGATGAAGACAATATTCTGCAGAAAGTTTTGGACAACAAACTTTTTGGGATAATGTGGATATTTACATTTTTTTGGATATGATTTGAATTATTTTTGATATTTAAATATTCAAAATTTGAAGGTATTAAAGGGAGTTACAAGGTGGCATGTGTTTAAATGATTATCCATTTGTGTTTTATTTTATAATTTGAAAAGAATAAAAGAAGGGAGTCAAAAGGGGTCCCACCTACCTAGTTATTATTAAATAAAGACCCTTAACTATTATTATTTCTCCTAAACTAAATTAGTTAAGTCAAACTAACTTAACTAAATAAAGTAGTTGAACTAATTCAACCTATTTGGAAGGCATAAAAGCTAAATGAGAAGAAGAAACACGAGAGGATAGAATGAGAAAACAAGACTAAGGTTTGCACTTTTGATTTCATGAGATAGTTTCAATTTTCATTCATTCTTGAGTTTATTCAAAGCCTACTTCTATTTTTGGCAACAGGGTCCTATTGTATACAACAAGGTTCAAAACTGAACCAAATCATTCAGATGCTTGTTTTAGAGGTTTTGATCCATCCATGATAATCTGTGTATACTTGTCTATTTATGGATTTATTTTCATAGTTGATAAAGGATATTTTGAAGAGTCAAATTGGTAGCAGTCTATGGCAAGCTAATCCAGATTATAAATTTTTGTTTTTACTTCTTGTCAGAGTCCTTTTGTATGGTGTTCATCGGGGATCTCAAAATTAGAATTTGGTACATGCTCTCACAGGGGTTTTGTAAAGAGAAAAACACTTTTGATGTCTCAGAATGAAATAAAACAAATTGCTATTCTGTCTCATTTGTGTGTATTGTGACTTTGTTATTTTTGCTTTTGATCTCCATATTTAATTTCTATAATTTGTATATTTTTCAAAAACTTGAATAAAGATTTTATTTTTTTGCAACATTCTTTTCATTAATAAATTAGCCTAAACCCTTGTAATTAATACTTGTGGATGAGGAAAATATTTTTGAGGCTATAAAACATAGGGTGACATTCCCGACTATATTGTCCTAGCCAGGCAAGATTCAAAAATGCTTGAATAATATAATTCATATATTTTCCTCAACAATATTCAACTCATTCATAACATACATAGATTAGATTAGAACTGTCATAGCTTTATTACTGGAAGTATTCCATCATGTCATATATAGATAGTGTGCTAAACAACTGCTTATGATAGCCACAAAATTTCATATCATTACTATATAAAGTAGTGGAAATACAACATAATGCACCATGCGCCTTGCATTAGGACTCAAACATACCAAAGACACAAGAAAACATTCAAAACATCATAGGATTACAACGGGCTTAGTGTGAGCTTGATACTAGTAGCTAAGATAACTCAAAGACTCTTAGATTAGTCAGATAGCCAATCAATTGACTAATCGACCAATTCATTAGCTAGCTAACACTCGATATGAGCTTAGATCTCCTTTTAATATATTTCGCTTCTGTGGAGCGCCATCTCTTTCTTCTATGCTCTACTCGCTTGTCTGATCCAACTGCCTCTCATGCTTCTGGTGCCTGTGAGCACTCCACGTAGACTCTCTCCATTAGGGGAAATCTTAAATTCCTGGAGAACTCATCTTTTGGCTGGGCCACATGTTCGTATGCTACTGTCAATAATCATTCAGAGATATTTCTCGATGATTCCTTTCTTGATTCCAGTGGGTATTTTCTTGGAATCCGACGCAACTAATAAAACTCGGATTGATGCACACTTGGTAGTCTTTACACTTGGTGCGCTACTAGAAAAAATCATTCTGATGCACACTTTATGGCATTCCTTGCACATTTCCTTAGGTGCACGCAAAACTATGAAATGAGCATGCACAACTTCATTTGTGCATGCATGCAAAACTGAACCCAAATATTTGGGTGCCAACATGGATCTTGAAGAAGAACTCATTTGTGCCTTAAGAAGAATAAATAAACTTAGGAAAAAGAACTTGAAACAAAAGGAGTAGCTGCAAACATACGAAGAAGAGGGTCGTGATTCAAAATCCAAAATGTCACAAAACCTTGCAGAATCAGAAAAGATTATCATAAGCCTAAAATTTTAATTAGAAGAGGCAAGAAGGATGGAAGAAGTGGTGAGAAACCAACTGAAGAAAAAGGAAGAAAATTGCGAAGAGATAGAATTTGAAATTGTTTCCTTAAGAAAGGATTTGGAAAAATCAACTGCTTAGTTGAATAGAACCTTGAAGTTTGAAAAGAGTACTGAAATCTTAGATGATATCATCAATTTCCAAAGGTTTCCATTCATTAAGACTAGTATTGGATATGATGATGTTGTTGCCTACTTACCTACACCTAGCCTTTCTACAACCAAGGAATTTCTATTTGTTGTCGGAGGAGTTTAGACTTGTTTTCTAGAATAACAACCTACTGTTAATTATATCGAACTGATTGATGAGCTGCATGCTTCTCATATGCCATCATTTGAGCATGTTGTTATAAATGACATTGTTGTTGATATGCCGGGTTGTTCTACTCTTGTAAGTGAACTTGAACCTGATCCTACTTCCTATGATAATCCAACATAATAATTTGTGCCCTATCATCATCCTCACCATAACAATCGAAGGAATGGAAATCATGTTTTCAGATATTTGCAGAAGAGACATGAAAGTCAAAATTGTAGACCAATGTCGACTACTAGGATAGATTGTGGTTGGATTGATGGATGTTCATGTAATCATTTGACTAGATGTTTGAGGACTTCATATCATTGTGTATCATCGGTTGTATAGTCGTGTAGTTATTCTCTTACTTACTGGTGATTTCCTTGGAAGTGGTAGAATGGGAATCAACCTGACATGATAGTCGACTGAAGTTTCAACTGGGTTGTTCGTCAATTGGAAGTTTTGAAAAGAAATATTGCTACTACTTATTGATCCTTTAGAATGAGAATACTTGAAGTTGCTGATATGCGAACCCAACTGATGTATTATTAATGACTTGACTATTTCTTTTTGAATCGACATGGATTTACTGAGACCAACCCAACCATGTTTGACTGTTCTTGGAGATGTACTACTACTTATGTTGGATACAAAGATTGTCTGGATTGATAGAGATTGATTATCTTGCATTGTTGGTTACAATGTTCAAACTTCTTCATGAATGTTGTTGTATCATATTTGAGCATATTTTACCATTGAGGCAGACAGTGTTGATGATAGAAAAAGTTCAAGAGGAGGACGTTATATGTTGGGAAACATGCATATAATTTTCATTCAATATTCTGAACATTCCTTCTTTAGGCCTTGAAGGATTTTTGACGACTGGGAATGAAATTTGACGACAACTCTACACATTTGTCCAAGAAAATCTCATAATACTTTGTGAGCGATGTATGTAACTTTAGGAGATGGTATGGTTTGAGGTATCTACTATGCAAAATAAAATTCAAGTCCACATAGATATTCTATACATTGTGACGAACATCAACCATGTTTAAGAAAGTGTTTTTGAAGGACAAATGGATGGTGGTTTGATGACATTCAAACACTACCAAACCAACAACATACATGTGACAGTGGAAGATCCATTAGAATCTATGAAGGCACATAACAATTTGAATATTCAAAACACATGGAGATGTGATAAGTTGTAGATTGACATTTTTTTTAACAACAACAAACCATTCTTTTTTGAGTAGTAGATTGTGAGAAAATGTTAAAGGTAGCCAATCCTATCAGTTGTGAATAACTAATAGTATTGTAGTAGTGAAACATCTAGCAAGTCTTTGGTATTTTTTTAATAAGTAGAAAAAGGAGCAGTTCAAGAGAGTGATAGTAAAATAGAGAAGAATCAACAATTACAACAAGAAAATATAGTACATTTATAGGGGGAGCTACTTCATAATACTACAAGAGAAATCACAGTCTAAAGGGGAGAAACACAACAAAAGAAACTATGTAGAAAAAGACAAAGCATATTGCCATCAAGTACCACTTCCTAAAAAGAACATGTAGTGGAACTAAGTGTCAAGATAGAATACATTGCCACCAAGGAACAAGTTGTAGATACTTTTACCAAACCCCTTCCCAGAGAAACATCTGAATATCTCAAATAGAAGCTGGGAGTGATATCCCTCTCATCTTATCAACAAAGAAGCACAACTTAGGGGGAGCATACCTTTTCCATTGATTTCAAAGGGGGAGAGTTACAGACAGGGGGAGAGTTGTAGAGAGGGGAAGGAGAATTATAGATAGGGAGAGTTTTAAATAAGGGATAATTCTTTCTATTTATGGAAGATGATGTGTTTTTTAATACAGGGTTGCCATCAATGACAAAGGGGGATATTGTTGAATAAATTATTGTCATTGATGTTAAAGGTAAGTAAGTATTCAAATACAAATGTGACTTTAATAAATACAAAAGTGGAAAAGTTAAGTGGAAGTGGAGTTTATGTAAAAGTGGAGTAAACATGAAAATGGATTTTAAAAACATGTAAAAGTGAAAGTGGAGTTTTCATAAAAGTGGAGTAAACATGAAAATGTATTGAAAAAGGTAAAAGTGAATGTGCACATGGAGTTAAAAACCATTATGGTATTGTACCCATGGTATGTTAAAAAGTGAATTAAAAATAAAAAAAATAGGGGATTGGTGTCTCCTGTTGGTCGGTGCCTACAAACAATAGAGGGGATTGGAGTCTCCAGTAGGTCGGTGCCTACAAACAACATAGGGGATTGGTGCCTCCTGTAATTCGATGCCTACAAACAACACAATGGATTGGTGTCTCTTGTAGGTCAGTTCCTACAAACAATGGAGGAAATCAATGTCTCTTGTAAGTCGGTTCCTACAAATAGTAGAGGGGATTGATGTTTCCTCTAGGTCACTGCCTACAAGCAACATAGAGGATCAATGTCTCCTATAGGTCAGTGCCTACAACCAAAAGATGGGATCAATGTCTCCTCTAGGTTGGTGCCTACAAACAACAATGGGAATTGGCGTCTCTAGTAGGTTGGTGCCTACAAACATTTGTAACCGTAGGATGGTGCCTACAAATTAATAAAAATAAGTTTTTGTGCTTTTCTCCTAAAAGGGTTTTCATGTTAAATATTGTGTCAAATGGTTATTATTGTTGGAAATATTGNCATTTTTTTTAACAACAACAAACCATTCTTTTTTGAGTAGTAGATTGTGAGAAAATGTTGAAGGTAGCCAATCCTATCAGTTGTGAATACCTAATAGTATTGTGATAGTGAAACATCTAGCGAGTCTTTGGTATTTTTTTAATAAGTAGCAAAAGGAGCAGTTAAAGAGAGTGATAATAAAATAGAGAAGAATCAACAATTACAACAAGAAAATATAGTACATTTATAGGGGGAGCTACTTCATAATACTACAAGAGAAATCACAGTCTAAAGGGGAGAAACACAACAAAATAAACTATGCATAAAAAGACAAAGCATATTGCCATCAAGTACCACTTGCTAAAAATAACATGTAGTGGAACTAAGTGTCAAGATAGAATACATTGCCACCAAGGAACAAGTTGTAGATACTTTTACCAAACCCCTTCCCAGAGAAACATCTGAATATTTCAGACAAAAGCTGGGAGTGATATCCCTCTCATCTTATCAACAAAGAAGCACAACTTAGGGGGAGAATACCTTTTCCATTGATTTCAAAGGGGGAGAGTTACAGACAGGGGGAGAGTTGTAGAGAGGGGAAGGAGAATTATAGATAGGGAGAGTTTTAAATAAGGAATAATTCTTTCTATTTATGGAAGATGATGTGTTTTTTAATACAGGGTTGCCATCAATGACAAAGGGGGATATTGTTGAATAAATTATTGTCATTGATGTTAAAGGTAAGTAAGTATTCAAATACAAATGTGACTTTAATAAATACAAAAGTGGAAAAGTTAAGTGGAAGTGGAGTTTATGTAAAAGTGGAGTAAACATGAAAATGGATTTTAAAAACATGTAAAAGTGAAAGTGGAGTTTTCATAAAAGTGGAGTAAACATGAAAATGGATTAAAAAAGGTAAAAGTGAATGTGCACATGGATTTAAAAACCATTATGGTATTGTACCCATGGTATGTTAAAAAGTGAATTAAAAATAAAAAAATAGGGGATTTGTGTCTCCTGTTGGTCGGTGCCTACAAACAACAGAGGGGATTGGAGTCTCCAGTAGGTCGGTGCCTACAAACAACAGAGGGGATTGGTTCCTCCAGTAATTTGATGCCTACAAACAACACAGTGGATTGGTGTCTCTTGTAGGTCAGTTCCTACAAACAATGGAGAAAATCAATGTCTCTTGTAAGTTGGTGCCTACAAACAGTAGAGGGGATTGATGTCTCCTCTAGGTCATTTCCTACAAACAACATAGAGGATTAGTGTCTCCTATAGGTCAGTTCCTACAACCAACAGATGGGATCAATGTCTCCTCTAGGTTGGTGCCTACAAACAATAGTGGGAATTGGTGTCTCTAGTAGGTTGGTGCCTACAAACATTTGTAACCGTAGGATGGTGCCCACAAATTAATAAAAATAAGTTTTTGTGGTTTTCTCCTAAAAGGGTTTTCACGTTAAATATTGTGTCAAATGGTTGTTATTGTTGGAAATATTGAGATGGGGGGGGGTGGTGAATCAATATTACCTCTTTTTAAAAAAATAGCAATTACTTTGTTATTTTATTAATCATCAGAAAGATCAACAATGGACTTGTATTTAAAATTGATTATATAAATATAATTAACAATAATTACAAGGTTTTATAAAGAATAATTTGAAATAGTGAAGGACACCAATCCTTTTTAGAGCACATATTCTAGGAGACACAAATCCCCTTCTTCATGGCACCAACCCTAGGAAGCGCCAACTCCCTTGTTTTAGGGAACCAACCCTAGGAAGCACCAACTCCCTTGTCTTTAGGGCACCAACCCTAGGAAGCACCAACTCCAACCCTAGGAAGCCCCAAATCCATTTTATTCACACTTTACTTAGTAAAGGATATGAATCCTTCCTTGCTCCTCCCTTCCACCCTCACTACATAAGTATCATCAATTATTCTTTGGACTCTGTTTCTTTTTTGGTCTTCTGATCTAGACTGCAAAGACACTTCTTCTACACCGTTCTTTCTTGCCTATATTGTCTTCCAACTAGTGTGAGCATTGAAGCATTGTGTCCCTTTGTTTGTAACATTGCACCTCTTCATTTAAATTAACAATAATAACATTTGAATTTCAATTTAGAATTAATATCTCCCTCTATTATTATTCACACATTAACGTGAAAGCTTTTCAATTTAGTAAGAGGGATTTTCATAAATCGATCACAGGTATGGATCGATTTCTTTTAACTCGATCCCATGCCTTTTTATTTTATTCTTAAGCTTCTAGTGCATCCCCAGATCTCCAACAGATCTTATTTTATATTTTCGATTAGATTTACAATGCATCAGATGTATTTGAACACTTAATATCAATTAGGATAGAATCTAGATCATGTATGGTTCAAAGTTTCTTCTTGACAGAGGAAAAATTCATTCTTTGTATGTTAAAATTCGTACAGATGCACTTTCAAGACCTCTATTCAATATGACCATAGGTGGTGACTAAGCACTAATCCAAGCGAGTGCTTAATCATTTATCACGATTGACACTCACGTTTTATTTTCACGTTTGAGATCGACGGTTCTTGTTCACTTCGAGACTTTGACATTTTGGGACTTAGGCCTTTGCAGTCTTCCAACTCTTCTAGAGAAAATTCCACTGAAGGGTGTATCAACACTCCTTGCTTGATAACCTTCATATTTCCATGAGCTAAGACCGTAGATTTAGGCACACAAGAGCTCTTCTTCTCTGAGTGTTCGACTATTCGTGACTTCAGCCTTCGATGCTTTGGGTAGTTTTGCTAGTAGGAGAAGCTGGATATCTTCAAAGTATGTACTTCCAGAGTGACATAGCTTACCGATGTCACAGTTGACATGGAACTAGCTGATTGGCTTCCATGTGTCACCCTGATTTGTGAATTTTACAATCCTTGTATGCCACAACAATTTTGACACTTGTCACCATTTGATTGGGCCATGCGTCATATTTATCTTCTGCCACATCTCTCACTTCGTGGCTTCGGGATTTTTGGCACTTTTATACCATCCTTCGATCATTGCTGAAGTGCCGAATAGATATACCACCGTAGATTTTCAACTATCTTAATCCTACGACCTTTGTTTATTTTGGAACTTCAGGGTTCATAAGTTCTTGGTTTATTTGAGTTGCTTATCACTGGAGTTGACCACTTTATTTATTAGCATGCTCTCACAATTTTCACTCCAAATCAACGATTGATGGCATTTCCTGATCCGACGATTGACGTGAGCTCGTGACTCCGGGGCTTCAGCCTTCGAGTAAACTTACCTGTTTTAGACTCCTTTTCATTGGAGTGGTCAACGCCGGAGTTGACCGTCCTCTTTCCTTTGGTGTGATCTGACGGTTCCAATATTTTCACTCCAGATCAACGGTTGATGACAATTCATTTAATCCGAGACTCCAGGATATCGTGGCTTACACTTTCCTTCCACTAAACTCGATCGTATGGTCGATAATTCATCCAAATTCTCTTCTTGATCTAATGATTGGCGAGATCATCTGAAGCTCCTGCTTTAGATCTAATGGTTGAGATTTAATCCTTCCCAACCACTGAATTCACCTTGATCTAACGATCCTAGATTGTCCCAAAATAAGAATGAATGACTCTTGTGCGTCATCTCTTCTGAGCTTTGATTAATGTTCTTCCTTTTGAGATTTGGATTTATAATGGATTCTTCTTCACCTTGTTGACATCAATGACAATATCATACCACTGGGATTGTCCCGAAATAAGAATGAACGACTCCTATGCGTCATCTCTTCTGATCTTCAATTAACGTTCTTTCTTCTGAGATTTGGATTTATACTAGATTCTTCTACACCCTATTGACATCAATGAAAATATAATACCACTGTGTCCAACAATTATATTTATGTGATTGTTTCATTATGGTTTATGAATGTTAAAAATAAAAATATAGCCTTATAATGATTCACCCCCCCTCTTAGTATAAGTGTGTGCTCAACACCTTTAATAAATCTGGCCCAACAATTGCTCCGTCTGTTGGATTATCCCAACTTACTGGTGTGTTATACTTTCTGGCATACAATGCTTCAAATGGAATCATTTTCAATGAGGCATGATACCCATTATTGTAAGCAAATTCAATTAAATGAATATAATCTTCCCACTTTGATGGTCGATCCATCACATACATTATGAGCATGTCCTCAATTATCCCGTTACTCATTTGTTTTGCCCATATGACTATGGGTGATACCCTGTACTAAGATTTAAAAATTTCCCAAAGCCTTTGAACAAACCTTTCCAAAAATTGGATGTAAATTTTGGATCTCCATATGAAACGATTTTCTTAGGCACCCCAAGTAGCATGGAAACTTGTTTCATATATATTTCTGCAATATTTTCTACCTTGTGTGTTATCTTCACTAAAATGAAATGTGTTGCCTCAATCAATTTGTCCACCACCACCATGATGGAATCATGTTTCTTCATTGTTCGGGGAAACTTTGTAATAAAATCCACTCGAACAACTTCCCATTTCCATTTCAGAATGGGAAATGGATGTAGAATCCAAACTGGATGCCTATGTGTTGAGCACTCAACACACCCTCAAAATTTCTAAAAATTTAGGGTACCACTTTTCTTTGATTTCATCCTTATACTTTGATTTTCACATGATCATGATCGAGTTTTGAGGTATTTTCTTTTATTTCCCCACCTCGGATAAGTCTCAAGCTTAATACAAATTGCCATTAGAATAGAAAGAAGTCTAAATGGTTTAAGTGATGATTTAGGGTCTTCAACACTTAGTATTTTCAAGATCATCCATTTTTCCCTACAATGTATGACTTTCCCTGATGCCTGAAAATCACCTCTCAAGAGTGTCGAAGCCCATAAACATAGGGCGTCAACCGTAGCGACATACACATAGCGCCACTAAAAATTTGGGAAAGGAATGTGTCAACGTCGATGTTCATCGACCATCGACACACAATGACGAACATTGCAAAATTAGCTTGAGAAAAGCCAAGCACTGACGCCGATATATGATCCGTACTCAAAATCATGACTGCCTGATTTTAACGAGAAGGATATCTTAACCGTTGATTCTTTAGGTTAAATTTCACTTGATGCCAGCACGAGGTAATCCAATTCAACATTCACAACGTCAGCATCAACATGTCTTTCACCACATGGTCAGTCATAGATCCTTCCCGACAGCCATGTCATCATGTTACCCACCCTTGGCCATGTCGGTTGAGTCACATCCTCTATGCCACGGTACCGTCACATCATCCAACCATGTCAGCACAAGTGACTCACTAGTTTCCTTGGGGCTCGAGAAATTTTTATGGAAGAGATCAATGGAAGGAGACAAGATAGTGGACTCGTCGATGTGATGTTACATCGGTCGTTCATGAGTCACATGTACAACTATGATAACCATTATAAGCTTCCCAACTCACTGATGACCGATAAATCATCTGCGTTGGTGAACCAAAACCCAAGATATTCCTTTTCGACACATGAAAAAAACTGTCGATGATCGATTATAATAAAATAAGCTACATCGTGGGCCATCCATATGTCCTCCTGCATTATTCTAGGCCATCTATAACTTACATGAAGGATCTCAAAACAATGAAACTATGAATTGGGATGGAATTTCTCCGATGCTAATGTCATGTTGGTGATCGGTCAAGAACACCCTCATGGAAAAATATTAAGGCCTATTGAGTGCACCGATGGCTAGTAGCACGTTGGCATCAACGGTCCCCAACCCATCATCATCCAATGAGACTCATGAATGAGAACGTCGATAGCCTATTTCAATAGAACGAACTGTGATATTAATCATTCACACTTCACACGTTGATCTAGACCTCCCACATTCTATAATAAGGATTTGAATGCCTTGTGTTTTAAGGAAAAACAAACTCATTCACGCTGCATTTGTAACCTATTCGAGTAGGCCACGTTAGCCGAGGAAGGCCCCAAAATTTATGTTGCATGATTTGAATGCCACCTCAACATCTCAAAAAGATCGTCACACGAACATAACCTCCAACACTCATCTTCATCGGGACAAGCGATCAAACGATTGAGACAAGTCCTTTGAGCCACGAACAAGGACATATCCCCAACCCCTGATATGAACAGTCATTGCGTACCAATCGATAACTTTTTAAAATCCCCAATCGACCAATTTAATGTTCCCTTGCACCGATGGTTGACATAGCACATTAACTGCATGAGCATGGCACTGACAAAAAAATTAATTCCCAAGGATCCACAAGGATTTTGCTGTACTCAATATTTGTGAATTTGGATGGGATGGACATGAACGAATTATTTGAATCCGATTTCTCTCATTCATCTTATCATTTTTTCCATTGATCAATAGAGATTTCTGTGCAGCAAGAGAATTTGTATAACCAAGAGTTGAGATCGTTGCAGGCTGAAATATTGTCAAGTTTACTGTTATTTTGGGACCAGTAAGTGTCAAAAGATTGAAACTTTAGCTTTGCACATGTGTTGTGGTTGTTTTTTGGTAAGTTGCTCGTAGTATTTAATTAATTTAAATTTAACAATTCTATTTTGCAGGAAAAATTCCTCCACAATGACCAATGACTCGACAATCGCTAAAGACACTGAATGGGAAGAAATTATTGGTGGGAGAGGCCTCTAGTCCTACTGCTTCCAGAGAACTAGAACTCACGCCCAAGGTAGATCCAATAATCAAATTGTCACAGAAAAATCCATCATCTCCACCACCGTTCTATAGAGATATAGATACAAGCACGACAACCAAGGTTCCTATTCCCACCTAGCTTGAACTTTACAATAAAATTCACCATGATTATTTCCCTGAATTCACTCCGCATAGTGGTACAAAAGTAAAAATATTAGACAACTAGGTCTTTCAAAATATTAAATTATCATCCCTATACATGTTAGGCTCTAGAACCCTGGTTTTACCATCCTTAGAAACCTTAGAATGGATAATTAATCACACCCAAGCGGACAAGTGTGTGATTAACAATGTGAACGATCAATGTGTTGGTGTTTTTCTGCCAATGGAGGTCAACAAATATTACAAACTCAAGGATCCCAAAGTCAGGCTTAAGACCTACTTCGTGGTCAAGTTCTATGCACAACACAAAATTAATCAATTTTTGGCATCCAAGTGGAAGGAAGATGGGATATTTGTGAATAGAGCATCCATGTGGTACAATACTATAAACCTAATAGAACCATATCTATTCCTCATGGCCCTGATATTCCGGTTGTATGGGGAAACAAACTGCTCCAAGTTTTCAGAAGCCTGGATTCCCCTGACATATATAGTAGTCGTATACGAAAGTGTCTTCAATTGGGGTGCCATAATTTCAAATAAGTTGAGCATTAGGGTTGACCAAGCACATAAACCAAAAGTAGGATAAGTCTCCTCTTTCTTTATGGCCTCTTACCTATTAGATCCAATGTGTGCAAGAAATGTATTTCCAGGGTTGGGGTTAAGTTGGCATGTCTTAGAGTTACCCTTCCATGTCTATTTCAACATCTCATGGGAAAATAGGTATAAGAAGATTTATGCTGCAATTTGTGATGAATTCTTGGATAGGGTATATTTCCTAATATTTAAATAGAATTGTTCAAGGCTTTTCAAAGCAACTATAAAGGTCATCTCCAGAGTAGGGAATTGGTACCTGAAAGAGAAAAGTACAAATATAAGGATATTTGGAGACACTGAGGCCCCACATCTGCTGCTAGCTTATGTGCCAGAGCGGTTGGCATTAGGGGAGATTTGTTACTAGACTATCTTGCAGGGTTTCAATGCCTCCTTGGTGAAAGATAAGAAAAGAGCATTCATTCCATACGAATTATATCTAGGCTATTATTTCGTAAAAGTCACCACATAGGCCAGGAAGGAAGCCCAAATCCAGGTAGACTACAGGTTTTACATGGGAAGATATAGGAAACATGATCGAAAAGTCTTAGTGTCTCAACACAGTGGACAAGTAGTATCTCATAGGTCGTATGCACACGATAGTTTTGAAGATGAAATCTTCACTAAAAATGCTCTAGATTGGGAAGAGGTCCTGCGAAGCAAAGAGAAACCAGACCTGACCCGATTCAAGGCTATGCGAGGAGATGAATAATTATAATGGTTGGAACAAACAAAAAGAGCTGTTGTATAGGCACAAAATGAAAATGCAGAGCACACAACAAGGATAGTTGAAGCACTATGGCTCCTAGAGGAAGCTGAGAGAGTATTCCATGAGCATGGGAACAATCCTAGTATTCAAGTACTAGGGCCACCAAGGATAGATCCAATGATACATATGGGAGAAGGGGAACTGACACCCCCAAGAGACACTTCACCAGACAAAAACAATGAACAACCAGTTGTGGAGCAAGTACAGGTAGATCAATTGAGACCTGGATTAACAACCGGACCGTTGACAATGACACCAGACCCAAGTGCATTGGCACCAATAATAACTGATTTGATTATAATCTATGATGAGATAGTGAGGATTTGGACAATACAACAGTTCCAATTATCAATGAAGCTGCTACGTAAATATTAGACACCCAACTACCTTAAGGACCACAACCCATGGATATGGGGACAAACTTGAATACAAATTAAATCATTATCACCCCCTTAGGACAAGGGTCACAACCTCAAGCTGAAGGAGTAAGTGGTTCAGAGAGAAAGGAAGAGGAACAAGACATAGGAGATGCCACCTTAGCAGGAAAGGGCGAGACACAAGACACAAGAGATGCCACCTCAATAGGAAAGGGCGAGACACAAGACAAAGAGCAGGAAGGATCTCAAGAAGATAAAGATAAAAGTAATATCAAGGGTTTAGTCCCAAAAGAAAAGACCCCAGATAAAGAAGAGATTGAGGAAATTTCATATTTTGAAGGGTGACCTGGAGGTGACACACCTAGAAGCCAAGGGCATGAAAAAAAAAATGATGACGAAGAGTTTGAAGAAACCACAACAAAGACTCCAACCCCCTCTTCACCTAGGGAAATGACAACACCCTCGACATCATTAGCAAAGAATGTGACAAAAGTCAGCATTGACATCGGGCAAGTAAGAGAGGTGCTCCAAGATGCAGAGATTGAACTCATAGATGGCCCCGAACAACCTTCTACAATGCTAGGCCAAGAGCATGCAACACGCAGAGATGGAGAAAGTGTCAACAACCAGGTATCCATGGCGGACAAAGGTAAGGAACCAACCCTTGAGAAATTTCATACTCCAGGTAGTCTGAGCAACACCATCTCATGGATGGACCAACCAATTCTAGATCTTTTAGATGAAGTGGCCGATGTGCATGCCATAGCATATGATAAAAAGAGGAAGGTAGTGGTCAAAAGAAATAGTAAGAAGAGAAGGCTTACTTTGGATAGCATTGTGGTGATCACTATGGAAGAAACTATGTTTGATGGAAAGAAATCCGAAGTGAGTGAACTACTTGGAGTTGGAATGGCCATATCTAGTGTCACCATCGATAGAGCAAGAGAAGACAAGCGAGAAACAAAGTCAATGGGGGAGAAACTTGTGCATCTCAGACATTAGGTCAAGTATTATCGGGGTACCTTATGGGCGATCACCTTCATGAGAGAAGAGTTATGATATGGATACAATCGATTTAAACTGGACATGTACATCATTATGGATCATATTGTAAGCTATCAGGAGGAGATCTTTCTTAGTCTGATTGATCTGAAAACGGGTGAGTACTTACTCTACACAAGTTTTCAATCGATAATCATTTTCTGACGAATTATTTGCATAAGGATTAAAGGGCATATGATTCCATTATTAGCCATTCTTTTAAACAATAATACATAGCACACATGAGCTCAAAATGGAATAATCGTATGAAAGGACAAGAGAGAGACAACCGATGTTGGTAACGGAGTTCGCCCCTCTTGGGCTATGTCTCTGGACCCACTTCAATTGGAATACGGATTTCTTTCATTCCTTCTTCAAAAGATGTTGGGACCTTCTCATAAGTGATTACATAAGAGATACCTTCTCCTTCAATGAGGATTCAAGAAGACTACTCACACTCATATCTCTCCATACATCAAGAAGGATAATTCCTTACATTAATAAGTCTCTCAATGCTTAGGAGTAGTAGCAATATGGCTGTCTAAATCCACTCATTAATTCTTCATTACTCTTCCCTCTCTGAATATGGCTCACATAAGAAATTATATAGTTTTTCCTCACCCACTCTAAAAAAAGAGCATTAATTCCTAGATCCATAATAATAGGATCTAATTACAAAAGAGGAAAAACAAGATCCATAAATGTAGGATCTCAAACTATCTTCAAGCATATAATGGGAAAAGTCTCAAAACCACCCAAAAACTCTTCATCCATGCCCTTGATTCTCTCAACCTACTAGTGATAAAAATGGAAAATTGGTGTGAGGTGGTTTCTCACATAAAAACCAATTTCCATAATTACAATTTTAATGAAAAATAAGTGAGTCTAATTTCCCTCACAAGTATTAACAATTTTACAAAAAGAATTAAATGCATGAGTTTTTTCAAAATCTCATTTAAATCATGATAAAATGCATGAGACTTATCTCACAATGCATTAATAAAAATGCGTGAGATTATAAAACTCATAAAAGCATAAATTCACCATTTTCACCACTTTGTCCCCCACTTCAAATCAACTTGGTGAACAAAGTAAAGTTCCTTCCATGTGTGGAGATCCGCTCAGATCATGCCTCCCCACAAAAGAACCTTTTGGTCTCCAAAAGTACTAATTTTATCTCTATGCAAATGTCTTCAAAAGGCACATTCCTTCAAGACTCCTTTATCCACGTGCTTCAA
>SNQJ01S0034335.1:132311-147187 GCA_010110895.2 Picea sitchensis | reverse complement strand
TTTTAAACAATTAGCAATTATTTTGTTATTTTATTAATCATCAGAAAGATCAACAATGGACTTGTATTTAAAATCAATTATATAAATATAATTAACAATAATTACAATGTTTTATAAAGAATAATTTGAAATAGTGAAGGACACCAATCCTTTTTAGAGCACCAACTCTAGGAGACACAAATCCCCTTCTTCGTGGCACCAACCCTAGGAAGCTCCAACTCCCTTGTTTTAGGGAACCAACCCTAGGAAGCACCAACTCCCTTGTCTTTAGGGCACCAACCCTAGGAAGCACCAACTCCCTTGTTTTTAGGGAACCAACCCTAGGAAGCCCCAAATCCATTTTATTCACACTTTACTTAGTAAAGGATATGAATCCTTCCTTGCTCCTCCCTTCCACCCTCACTACATAAGTATAATCAATTCTTCTTTGGACTTTGCTTCTGTTTTGGTCTTTTGATCTAGACTGCAAAGACACTTCTTCTACATCGTTCTTTCTTGCCTATATTGTCTTCCAACTGGTGTGAGCATTGAAGCATTGTGTCCCTTTGTTTGTACCATTGCACCTCTTCATTTAAATTAACAATAATAACATTTGACTTTCAATTTAGAATTAATATCTCCCTCTATTATTATTCACACATTAACGTGAAAGATTTTCAATTTAGTAAGAGGGATTTTAATAAATCGATCACAGGTATGGATCGATTTCTTTTAACTCGATCCCATGCCTTTTTATTTTATTCTTAAGCTTCTGGTGCATCCCCAGATCTCCAACATATCTTATTTTATCTTTTCGATTAGATTTCCAATGCATTGGATGTATTTGAACACTTAATATCAATCAGGATAGAATCCAGATCATGTATGGTTCAAAGTTTCTTCTCGACAGAGGAAAAAATCATTCTCTGTATGTTAAAATTCGTATAGACGCACTTTCAAGATCTCTATTCAATATGACCATAGGTGATGACTAAGTGCTAAGACAAGCAAGTGCTTAATCATTTATCATGATTGATGGTCACGTTTTATTTGCACGTTTGATATGGATGGTTCTCGTTCACTTCGAGACTTCGACATTTTTGGACTCAGGCCTTTGTATTCTTCCAACTTTTCCAGAGAAAATTCTGCCGAAGGGTGTATCAACACTCCTTGCTTGATAACCTTCATATTTCCATGAGCTAATACCATATATTTAGGCTCACAGGAGCTCCTATTCTCCGGGTGTTTGGCTATTCGTGACTTCAACCTTCGATGCTTCGGGTAGTTTTGCTGGTAGGAGAAGCTGGATATCTTCAAAAGATGTACTTCCATAGTGACATAGCTTACCGATGTCACAGTTGACATGGCACTAGTTGATTGGCTGCCACGTGTCACCCTGATTTGTGAATTTTACAATCCTTGTATGCCACAACAATTTTGACACCTGTCACCATTTGATTGGGCCATGTGTCATATTTATCTTCTGCCACATGTCTCACTTCGTGGCTTTGGGATTTTTGGCACTTTTATACCATCCTTTGGTCATTGCCGAATTGCCGAATAGATATACCACCATAGATTTTCAACTATCTTAATCCTACGACCTTTGTTTATTTTGGAACTTCGGGGTTTAGAAGTTCTTGGTTTATTTGAGTTGCTTATCGCTGGAGTTGACCACTTTATTTATTAGTGCGCTCTCACAATTTTCACTCCAGATCAATGGTTGATGGGATTTCCTGATCCGACGGTTGACGTGAGCTCGTGACTTTGGGGCTTCAACCTTCAGGTAAACTTACCTATTTTAGACTCCTTTTCGTTGGAGTGGTCAACGCTGGAGTTGACCGTCTTATTTCCTTTGGTGTGATTTGATGGTTCCAATATTTTCACTCCAGATCAACGGTTGACGAAAATTCATTTAATCCGAGACTCCAGGATATCGTGGCTTACACTGTTCTTCTACTAAACTCGATCGTATGGTCGAGAATTCATCCAAATTCTCTTCTTGATCTAACGATTGGCGAGATCATCTGAAGCTCCTGCTTCATATCTAATGGTTGAGATTTAATCCTTCCCAACCACTGAATTTACCTCGATCTAACGATCCTGGATTGTCCCGAAATAAGAATGAACAACTCTTATGCATCAACTCTTCTGAGCTTTGATTAATGTTCTTCCTTCTGAGATTTGGATTTATAATGGATTCTTCTTCACCTTGTTGACATCAATGACAATATCATACCACTGGGATTGTCCCGAAATAAGAATGAATGACTCCTATGCATCATCTCTTCTGATCTTCAATTAACGTTCTTCCTTCTGAGCTTTGGATTTATACTAGATTCTTCTACACCCTATTGACATCAATGAAAATATAATACCACTGTGTCCAACAATTATATTTATGTGATTGTTTCATTAATGTTTATGAATGTTAAAAATAAAAATATAGCCTTATACTGATTCACCCCCCCTCTCAGTATAAGTGTGTGCTCAACACCTTTAATAAATCTGGCCCAACAACTGCTCCGTCTGTTGGATTATCCCAACTTACTGGTGTGTTATAATTTCTGGCATACAATGCTTCAAATGGACTCATTTTCAATGAGGCATGATACCCATTATTGTAAGAAAATTCAACTAAATGAATATAATCTTCCCACTTTGATGGTCGATCCATCACATACATTATGAGCATGTCCTCAATGATCCTGTTACTCTTTTTTTTTTCCCCATATGACTCTGGGTGATACCCTGTACTAAGATTTAAATTTTTCCCAAAGCCTTTGAACAAACCTTTCCAAAAATTGGATGTAAATTTTGGATCTCTATATGAAACGATTTTCTTAGGCACTCCAAGTAGCATGGAAACTTGTTTCATATATATTTCTGCAATATTTTCTACCTTGTGTGTTATCTTCACTGAAACAAATTGTGTTGCCTTAGTCAATTTGTCCACCACCACCATGATGGAATCATGTTTCTTCATTGTTCTGGGAAACTTTGTAATAAAATCCACTCGAACAACTTCCCATTTCCATTTCAGAATGGGAAATGGATGTAGAATCCAAACTGGATGCCTATGCGTTGAGCACTCAACACACCCTCAAAATTTCTAAAAATTTAGGGTACCACTTTTCTTTGATTTCATCCTTATACTTTGATTTTCACATGATCATGATCGATTTTTGAGGTATTTTCTTTTATTTCCCCACCTCGGACAAGTCTCAAGCTTAATACAAATTGCCATTAGAATATAAAGAAGTCTAAATGGTTTAAGTGATGATTTAGGGTCTTCAACACTTAGTATTTTCAAGATCATCCATTTTTCCCTACAATGTTTGACTTTCCTTGATGCCCGAAAATCACCTCTCAAGAGTGTCAAAGCCCATAAACAGAGGGCGTCAGCCGTGGCGACATACACATAGCGCCACTAAAAATTTGGGAAAGGATTGTGTCAATGTCGATGTTCATCGACCATCGACACACAATGATGAACATTGCAAAATTATCTTGAGACAAGCCAAGCACTGATGTCGATATATGATTCGTACTCGAAATCATGACTACCTGATTTTAACGAGAATGATATCTTAACCGTTGATTCTTTAGGTTAAATTTCACCTGATGCCAGCACGAGGTAATCTAATTCAACATTCACAATGTCAACATCAACATGTCTTTCACCACGTGGTCAACCATAGATCCTTCCTAATAGCCATGTCATCATGTTACCCACCCTTGGCCACGTTAGTTGAGTCACATCCTCTATTCCATGGTACCGTCACATCATCCAACCACATCATCACAAGTGACTCACTAGTTTCCTTGGGGCTCGAGAATTTTTTATGGAAGAGATCAATGGAAGGAGACAAGATAGTGGACTCGTCTATGCGATGTTACATCGATTGTTGGTGAGTCACATGTAAAACTATGATAACCATTATAAGCTTCTCAACTCATTGATGACCGATAAATCATCTGCGTTGGTGAACCAAAACCCAAGATATTCCTTTTCGACACATGAACAAAACTGTCGATGATAAATTATAAGAAAATAAGCTACATCGTGGGCCATCCATATGTCCTCCTGCATTATTCTATGCCATCTATAACTTACATGAAGGATCTCAAAACAATGAAACTGTGAACCGGGATGGAATTTCCCCGATGCCGATGTCATGTCGGTGATCGGTCAAGAGCACCCTCATGGAAAAAATATTAAGGCATATTGAGTGCACCGATGGCTAGTAGCACGTTGGCATCAACGGTCCCCAACCCATCATCACCCGATGAGACTCATGAATGAGAACGTCGATAGCCTATTTCAATAGAACGAACTGTGATATTAACCATTCACGCTGCACACGTTGATCTAGACCTCCCACATTCTATAATAAGGATTTGAATGCCTTGTGTTTTAAGGCAAAACAAACTCATTCACACTGCATTTGTAACCTATCCGAGTAGGCCACGTCAGTCGAGGAAGGCCCCAAAATTTATGTTTCATGATTTGAATGCCACCTCAACATCTCAAAAAGATCGTCACACGAACCTAACCTCCAACACTCATCTTCATCGGGAGAAGCGATCAAATGATTGAGACAAGTCCTTCGAGCCATGAACAAGGACATATCCCCAACCCCTGATATGAACAGACATTGCGTGCCAATTGATAACTATTTAAAATCTCCGATCGACCAATTTAATGTTCCCTTGCACCGATGGTTGACATAGCACATTAACTGCATGAGCATGGCACCGACAAAAAAATTAATTCCCAAGGATTTGCAAGGATTTTGCTGTACTCAATATTTGTGAATTCGGATGGGGTGGACATGAACGAGTTATTTGAATCCGATTTCTCTCATTCATCTTATCATTTTTTCCATTGATCAATAGATATTTCTGCGTAGCAAGAGATTTTGTATAACCAAGAGTTGAGCTCGTTGCAGGCTGAAATATTGTCAAGTTTACTATTATTTTGGGACCAGTAAGTGTCAAAAGTTTGAAACTTTAGCTTTGCACAGGTGTTGTGGTTGTTTTTTGCTAAGTTGCTCGTAGTATTTAATTAATTGAAATTTAACAATGCTGTTTTGCAGGAAAAATGCCTCCACAATGACTAATGACTCGACAATCACTAAAGACACTGAAGGGGAAGAAATTATTGGTGGGAGAGGCCTCTAGTCCTACTGCTACTAGAGAACTGGAACTCAAGCCCAAGGTAGATCCAATAATCAAATTGTCACAAAAAAATCCATCATCTCCACCACCGCTCTATAGAGATATAGATACAAGCATGACAACCAAGGTTCCTATTCCCACCTAGCTTGAACTTTACAATAAAATTCACCATGATGATTTTCCTGAATTCACTCCGCATAGCGGTCCATAAGTAAAAATATTGGACAACTAGGTCTTTCAAAATATTAAATTATCATCCCTATACATGTTAGGCTCTAGAACCCTGGTTTTACCCTCCTTAGAAACCTTAGAATGGATAATTAATCACACCCAGGCAGACAAGTGTGTGATTAACAATGTGAATGATCAATGTGTTGGTGTTTTTCTGCCAATGGAGGTCAACAAATATTACAAACTCAAGGAGCCCAAAGTTAGGCTTAAGACCTACTTCGTGGTCAAGTTCTATGCACAACACAAAACTAATCAATTTTTGGCATCCAAGTGGAAGGAAGATGGGATATTTGTGAATAGAGCATCCATGTGGTACAAAACTATAAACCTAATAGAACCATATCTATTCCTCATGGCCCTGATATGCCGATTGTATGGGGAAACAAACTACTCCAAGTTTTCAGAAGCCTGGATTCCCCTAACATATATAGTAGTCGTATACGAAAGTGTCTTCAATTGGGGTGCCATAATTTCAAAGAAATTGAGCATTAGGGTTGACCAATCACATAAATCAAAAGTAGGATAAGTCTCCTCTTTCTTTACGGACTCTTACCTATTAGATCCAATGTGTGCAAGAAATGTATTTCCAGGGTTGGGGTTAATTTGGAATGTCTTAGAGTTACCCTTCCATGTCTATTTCAACATCTCATGGGAGAATAGGTATAAGAAGATTTATGCTGCAATTTGTGATGAATTCTTGGCTAGGGTATATTTCCTAATATTTAAATATAATTGTTCAAGGCTTTTCGAAGCAACTATAAAGGTCATCTCCAAAGTAGGGAATTGGTACTTGAAAGAGAAAAGTACAAATATAAGGATTTTTGGAGCCACCGAGGCCCCACATCTGCTTCCAACTTATGTGCCAGAGCGGTTGGCATTAGGGGAGATTTGTTACTAGACTATCTTGCAGGGTTTCGATGCCTCCTTGGTGAAAGATAAGAAGAGAGCGTTCATTCCATACGAATTCTATCTAGGCTATTGTTTCGTAAAAGTCACCACATAGGCCAGGAAGGAAGCCCAAATCCAGGTAGACTACAGGTTTTACATGGGAAGATATATGAAACATGATCCAAAAGTCTTAGTAGCTCAACATAGTGGACAAGTAGTATCTCACAGGCCGTATGCACACGATAGTTTTGAAGATGAAATCTTCACTAAAAATGCTCTAGATTGGGAAGAGGCCCCGCGAAGCAAAGAGAAACTAGACCTGACTCGATTCAAGGCTATGCAAGGAGATGAATAATTATAATGGTTGGAACAAACAAAAAGAGCTGTTGTATAGGCACAAAATGAAAATGCAGAGCACACAACAAGGATAGTTGAAGCACTATGGCTAGTAGAGGAAGGTGAGAGAGTATTCCATGAGCATGGGAAAAATCCTAGTATTCAAGTACTAGGGCCACCAATGATAGATCCAATGATACATATGGGAGAAGGGGAACTGACACCCACAAGAGACAGTTCACTAGACGGAAACAATGAACAACCAGTTGCGGAGCAGGTACAGGTAGATCAATCAGGACCTGGATTAACAACCGAACCCTTGATAATGACACCAGACCCAAGTGCATTGGCACCAATAATAACTGATCTGATTATAATCTATGATGAGATAGTGAGGATTTGAACAATACAATAGTTCCCATTATCAATGAAGTTGCTACATAAATATTAGACACCCAACTACCTTAAGGACCACAACCCATGGATATGGGGACAAACTTGAATACAAATTAAAGCATTATCACCCCCTTAGGACAAGGGTCACAACCTCAAGCTGAAGGAGTAAGTGGTTCAGAGAGAAAGGAAGAGGAACAAGACACATGAGATGCCACCTTAGCAGGAAAGGGTGAGACACAAGACACAAGATATGCCACCTCAATAGAAAAGGGTGAGACACAAGACAAAGAGCAGGAAGGATCTCAAGAAGATAAAGATAAAAGTAATATCAAGGGTTCAGTCCCAAAAGAAAAGACCCTAGATAAAGAAGAGATTGAAGAAATTTCATATGTTGAAGGGTGACCTGGAGGTGACACACCTAGAAGCCAAGGGCATGAAAAAAAAATGATGACGAAGAGTTTGAAGAAACCACAACAAAGACTCCAACCCCCTCTTCACCTAGGGAAATGACAACACCCTCGACATCATTAGCAAAGAATGTGACAAAAGTCACCATTGACACTGGGCAGGTATGAGAGGTGCTCCAAGATGCAGAGATTGAACTCATAGATGGCCCCGAACAACCTTCTACAATGCTAGGCCAAGAGCATGCAACCTGCAGAGATGGAGAAAGCGTCAACAATCGGGTATCAGTGGCGGGCAAAGGTAAGGAACCAACCCTTGAGAACTTTCATACTCCAGGTAGTCTGAGCAACACCATCTCATGGATGGACCAATCAATTCCAGATCTTTTAGATGAAGTGGTCGATGTGCATGCCATAGCATATGATAAAAAGAGGAAGGTAGTGGTCAAAAGAACTAGTAAGAAGAAAAGACTTACTTTGGATAGCATTGTGGTGATCACTACGGAAGAAACTATGTTTGATGGAAAGAAATCTGAAGTGAGTGAACTACTTGGAGTTGGAATGGCCATATCTAGTGTCACCATCGATAGAGCAAGAGAAGACAAGTGAGAAACAAAGTCAATGAGGGAGAAACTTGTGCATCTCAGACATCAGGTCGAGTATTATCAGGGTACCTCATGGGCGATCACCTTCATGAGAGAAGAGTTACGATATGGATACAATCGATTTAAACTGGACATGTACATCTTTATGGATCATATTGTAAGCTACCAGGAGGAGATATTTCTTAGTCTGATTGATCTGAAAATGGGTGAGTACTTACTCTACACAAGTTTTCAACCTAGAATCATTTTTTGACGAATTATTTGCATAAGGATTAAAGGACATATGATTCCATTATTAACCATGCTTTTAAACAATAATACATAGCACACATGAACTCAAAATGGAATAATCACATGAAAGGACAAGAGAGAGACAACCGATGTTGGTAACGGAGTTGGTCCCTCCTGGACTACGTCTCTGGACCCACTTCAATTGGAATACGGATTTTTTTCATTCATTTTTCAAAAGTTGTTGGGACCTTCTCATAAGTGATTACATAAGAGATACCTTCTCCTTCAATGAGAATTCAAGAAGACTACTCACACTCATATCTCTCCATACATCAAGAAGGATAATTCCTTACATTAATAAGTCTCTCAATGCTTAGGAGTAGTAGCAATATGGCTCTCTAAATCCACTCTTTAATTCTTCATTACTCTCCCCCCTCTGAATATGGCTCACATAATAAATTATATAGTTTTTCCTCACCCACTCTAAAAAAAGAGCATTAATTCCTAGATCCATAATAATAGGATCTAATTACAAAATCCATAAATGTAGGATCTCAAACTATCTTCAAGCACATAATGGGAAAAGTCTCAAAACCACCCAAAGACTCTTCATCCATGCCTTTGATTCTCTCAACCTACTAGTGATAAAAATGGAAAATTCGTGTGAGGTGGTTTCTCACATAAAAACCAATTTCCATAATTACAATTTTAATGAAAAATAAGTGAGTCTAATTTCTCTCACAAGTATTAACAATTTTACAAAAAGAATTAAATGCATGGGTTTTTTCAAAATCTCATTTAAAGCATGATAAAATGCATGAGACTTATCTCACAAAGCATTAATAAAAATGCGTGAGATTATAAAACTCATAAAAGCATAAATTCACCATTTTCACCACTTTGTCCCTCACTTCAAATCAACTTGGTGAACAAAGTAAAGTTCCTTCCATGTGTGGAGATCCGCTCAGATCACGCCTCCCCACAAAAGAACCTTTTGGTCTCCAAAAGTACTAATTTTATCTCTATGCAAATGTTTTCAAAAGGCACATTCCTTCAAGACTCCTTTATCCACGTGCTTCAAAATCAAAATGCAAAGACAACACCTGCAACTGCTACAAAGTAAATGTTTGGAAAAAGACACATTCCTTGTCTTCCTTCACCTTTGTACGTCGAAATCAGAATGCGAAGCCATCATATGCCACAATATGCAATCCTTCAGATGCTTGTCATTTCTCTTGTGCATGAGTGGAGGGCAGTAGGCGATTGTGCTAGTGTAGATCTGCAGGTGACTGAATGCCCGAACCAATCAAGCATGTACACGAAATGATACTATGAGTAACCCTGGAATTACTACCAACATCGCAATCTAGAATCGCCTCTGGACTCTCCCTTCTCGACAACATATGTTGTCCTACACCCCAGGTACCTCGATTGAAGTGCGACATTTAGATTTTCAACCTCAGAAATGGGTCACGAGCTGGACGCCCTTCCGAGATTTGGGTGACTCAATGAGGGATGCGTAGAACAAATGGACCTCAGACTTCGACCCTTCATGGATATCTCCCTGTCTTATGGTGTAGGAAGACTTGAATTGGAGGATTTTGAAAGTTCCCACACCCAATGATGATCAAATCGATGTGGCACTTTTTCTTGTGTTGTTGTTTCTCCTTCCAGTGGATGCGTGGGGTGTTGGACAGGGCCCACGAAGAAGTAAAAAAAACACAACAACATCGTAGTCAATGTTCAAACGAAGGTTACTGGAGTCATTACCCTCGCAGAAAGCATGCCCCCTATTGCAATTGCAAGAACACGAAAGAGAATGCCAAGTAGTTTAATAATCAACTCAATGGAATCACAAAACATTTTGAACGAGTTAAGAAGGAATTCCAAAATTTTGTTAGCTGCCTCCTGACCCATCTTCCTTCAACCGCGATGATCGAGCCCTGAGTTCATTGTCTCGGGACGAGCCAGATGCATATCTTCTTCTTCGGTAATATGAATTTCCTCCCTCGGTGGTTCTTGATTCCAAGCATGCCATCCACATTCAATCTTAGTGATGGAAAGGATCTTTATATACTATAAAGAGGCGGCGCACTACCATGATCAACTTGCCAGTGGGACCAACATATCTAGAATGTGCACAGATTTTAGTAAAGTAAAGCGAACAGACAACCGGGGGATGCTGAGCGAGTTGGTGATTTGGAGGCCGAGCTCATGAACCAGCTGGTGCATATAAATGATCTGCTCGATGAGGTCTCTTCAGCTGTGTTTGGAATGGTAGTCGATTTGCTCCGTCATTTTCTCAATCAAATATTGCAAACAATCATAATTCAGATTCGAGAGTCCCCTTTGAGATCATTTCTCCCTCTAATTTTATCCACAAGATCATCACCATAAGCAACGCACCAACAACGCTCCCAGACACAGGCGGAATAATATTTACGGGTTTTAGATCGTAGTTCCTGATGAGAATAGCCACACGCAGAAGGGCGAGGTTCTTTGTACCCAGAGCCATGGTGTACATAAGCATGATTCAATCGGACTTTTCCAGTTTGTCTGAAGTCTCATACCCATCGTGTCTGCTAATGTCTGCTAAGTCTCATACCCTAATGGCTAGTGGCTTCATCTATCGATAGTTTCTCCTGACAACGATGGCTGCCATTAGAGAAATTTTGACAGTCGTTCACTTGGCACTGATATTTATATGCAGCAACCACGTTTCTCATGTGACATGTATGCATAATATATATTGTAGTAGAATATGGAAATCATTTATCGCATCAAATTCCAGTAAGTTCCTCTTCAAATGACGCATGCCTCTTCAATCGTCTCGCAGGCTTAGTTTCTACATTGATATGACATAGGGACATTATTGTTTTTTAGCTCCAAGAACGAGTTCGCAAGAGTAATGATCACAGAAAAGTTCACCAACATGATAATGTTTGTCCTTTCAAATATCTGCATGCTTCTCCTCGAGCATTTTGTACAACGGTGCCTTGAGACTATTCTTGGAAATTTATCATCTCATTCCTTATAGCTTAGATCTATAATATTTCTAAGACAATAAATTTCAATTTTGGAGAAATGATAACCATTTCTTACCCAACCAATCAAAGGTGCCCTCTTCCTGCAACTAAGTTTTTTTATGGATTGGTGCGGGAACGTTGACCATATGTTCCATCACCCTTTTGTGCAACATCTTTCTTGGTGGATGCTTCCATAAATTTCTTTCTTGGTGTGTGACGAAGCTAGGGATGAAGCTTCCAACACTTCTTCTCCCAATGACCACTTATATTACATTGGCTGCAATAATTTCTTTGTTTTCCCTTTAATAGAATCTCCTTACCATGAGGATGTGAAAGAGGTTCCCTTTGCTTTGTCTCACTTCCAGTGGACACATCTATTTTCTTAACCCAATTTTTTTTCGTTTGATGCTTGGATACATCATGGTTAGAAGATATAATGCAAAAATCATTTTTCTTACATTCAAGAAAAGAATTTGAATGACTTTCATACCTTCCTGAATTGTCCTTGACTTGATGAGGACAAGCTGGCTTGATTCCTTTCTTGGAATCTAATGGTGAAGAGATGGTCTTTTCTTCAACAACCTTTGAGCATTCTCCCTTCTCTTCCTTGCCATAAACTAAACCTAAAAATGGTGGTATTTGGACCACCTCTAATGGCTGAGTGACTCCTTGGCCATGAATGCCAAGTCCACCTCCTCTGTATCCCATCTTCTGAGAAGAAATTGAACACGAAGAAACATAATATACCTCGGTTTGATTTTGTGCATCCACAGTAGAAGGATATTTATCCTCCATTCGTTCACCATGCTGCAACTTAGCCAAGAGATCATCCTTGGCTTGCAATTCGAGCCACAATTCTTCAATAATTCTATTGAGGACTTCTCCATGAAGTTGAGATCTCTCTTGAAGCTCTTGCTTCTCTTCTTCTGCAACCTGCAAAAGTCTCCTCAACTCTGCATTTTCAGCTTGAATGTTGTGATTTATCTTTTCTAATTCTTGAATTTTTTCTGCGCGCTTCGCTCCTTTTCCCATCCTGCAAAGCAGTTAGCATGGCTCTGATACCACTTGATTTGAAAACGGGCGAGTACTTAATCTACACAAGTTTTCAGTTGAGAATCGTTTTCTGACGAATTATTTGCATAAGGATTAAAGGGCATATGAGTCCATTATTAACCATGCTTTTAAACAATAATAGATAACACACATGAACTCAAAATGGAATAAGCATATGAAAGGACAAGAGAGAGACAACCGATGTTGGTAACAGAGTTCGCCCCTTATGGGCTACGTCTCTGGACCCGCTTCAATTGGAATACATATCACTTTCATTCATTCTTCAAAAGATGTTGGGACCTTCTCATAAGTGATTACATAAGAGATGCTTTCTCCTTCAACGAAGATTCAATAAGACTACTCACACTCATATCTCTCCATACATCAAGAAGGATAATTCCTTACATGAATAAGTCTCTCAATGCTTCAGAGTAGTAGCACTATGGATCTCTAACTCCACTCATTAATTATTTATTACTCCCCCCCCTCTAAATATGGCTCACATAAGGAATTATATAGTTTTTCCTCACTCACTCTTAAAAAGGAGCATTAGTTCCTAGATCCATAATAATAGGATCTAATTACAAAAGAGGAAAAAAAAGATCCATAAATGTAGGATCTCTAACTATCTTCAAGCACATAATGGAAAAAGTCTCAAAACCACCCAAAGACTCTTCAGCCATGCCCTTGATTCTCTCAACCTATTGTCAGATAGTTGGCTTAGGTTGATGGATAGTTGGTATGGATTGTTGGTTGTCATTGATGTCAACCATTGGAGAGTGATATTGTAGATTGATTTCAACCCTTAGTGATTGATGTCAACCCTTGGAGAAAGTTCGGTAGCGAATTCCAGTAGTACAAAGGTTTGGGTAATGCACCCAAGGTTGTTTCATGTATACTGGTATGCATTTTGTTATATTTGAAGGTAAGAATGTTCTATATGGATAGTACATGTCATTCCATTTCTGGTGGTATGTGGAACGTCATATAACTCCTCACGGTTAGAGAGTTATGGCCATGAGAAGTTGGAGAACCCAGGTTTGGGTAATGGACCCAAGTTTGTTTGATGGATAATGTTATGCGTTTTGATATATTTGAAGGTGAGAATATTCTATATGGATAGTACATGTCATGCCATTTCCAGTGGTATGTGGAAAGTCACATAACTACTCACGATTAGAGAGTTATGGCCATGTGAAGTTGGAGAACCCTCATGAGTCATCTAGAAGCTCTAAAAGGTCAAAGTAGTCAAAGTGGTTTATGAGATTTTTAGAAGATAAATAATAAAGTGAAGTGATGAGTGTACTATAATTCAAAGTGAATACAAAAGAAATTATTTAAATAATAAAGTTAATGGAGAAATTACTACATTGATAAGTGGTTAGAAGTGGGTTAGCTCTAAAATAAGGAAAGTGGTTTAAGATGGTTAGAAGGTAACCCCTTGAAGTAAAGTGAAGTGATGAGTGTACTATAAGTCAAAGTAGATACAAAACAAATTATTTAAATAATAAATTTAATGGATAAATTACTAATTGGACAAGTGGTTAGAATTTGGTTAACCCTAAAATAAAGAAATTGGGTTAAGATGGTTAAAAGGTAACCCCTTGAGGAAGCTACATGAAAGTATAAATAAGAGGCAAGACTCTCATTTTAAATCACACTTGATCATATTGAATATCTACAGGTGACTAAGGTAACCAAAGGATATCTAGGCCGAATTTCAGAGAGAAGGTGAAGTAAAGAAGGCCAAAATTCAAGGGAGGATAAATTCTTTTGATGATGCTTTCTAAGGTATGTTATTTAAATATCATCTCACCATTTTCACAATAATTTTTTTTCTAGATTGATCCAGACCATGAAATTGATAGGCCATTGAGAAAACATATCCAAGTAGTTGTGGTACTAACTTCATATTGTGGGTCATTGTAGTTTTGGAGTTACACTCCGTGGAAAATAGGGTTTGTGGCTAGTCTTGAAACCAGTCTAAAAAAGGTGTTTTGGGTAACAACGTCATAACTTATTCATAATAGATCCAAATTAAGTAAGAACAAAATTTTTGGTTAGAGTAAAGTCTTTAGTATTATGTGTAAAATTTTCATATTCATACAACAAATATTCCGTGCGGGGCACGCTCTACAAGTTCGCTCTCTAGAATAAGCCAGAATTCAACAAGTCATGCCATTTTTTCTATAACTCCTTTTCTGAGAGGTTCCAAGTAGTGGCACCTGGAGGAATTGCATAAAACATACTGAAGAACATTGTGTACTATTTTCATATCTCTATTCATTACAAATACATAGTTATGATTATTTCAAGTTAGGGTTGTTGACTAATCCAAAATTAGTCATGTGAGACTAAAGTAAAGTTTGATGAAAATGCTAGTCTCTTGTTGTTGAAGTTAAGGAAGGTTTGCAGGTATGCGATCATATACACCAGGTCTATTACAGAGTTACAAATCATATTTGGATGATGAAATTGATGAGGGATTTTGGTTGAGGTACATATTGGGTACATGGTTGAGACAAGTAGTTGATGAGTTGGCACAT
>SNQJ01S0034335.1:90955-106611 GCA_010110895.2 Picea sitchensis | reverse complement strand
CATACAAACAGATGTCCCTCAAGCAAGCCAAGAAGGATAATAAATTATCACTAAAGTACTATGGCCCTTATAAGGTGTTGCAAAAGATTGGTACTATGGCATACAAATTGGAGTTGTCTGCATCTTCACGAGTACACCCAGTTTTCCATGTTTCATGCTTAAAGAAGGTTATAGGTGACAAGATCCTAGTTCACACTATATTACGAGAACTTGATGAGGAAGGAAAAATCATATTGGAGCCTAAAGCCATTACTCACACAAGAATTCGCTAGCTGAGGAATAGATCCATTTCAGAGTATCTCATTAAATGGAGGAAACTACCGGCTGAAGATTCCACTTGGGAAGATGAGTCTTTTATACAGAAGCATCCAGATTTACTCAAGCGCTGCGAACAACACTTGTCTCAAGGGGAGGGGCATGCTAAGCCCTAAATAATGGCTCATTACCCCTTAATTGGGGCATATTACATTAGTAATGTTATTTTATTTATGTCGGCTTTATTCCATTAGTTGTAATTATACCTCCTAGTCTCTTATATATACCAAGGAGACATTTTCATTTTGAATCATCTTGTAATTGTACATTTATGTGGGCATAAGAAGGTTTCCCCCTCGAAGAGGCTTATTATCTTAATTTATCTCTTTTTCAAGGTGTTGAGTACTTATTCTGAGGTTTTTCTATGCTATATTGATATTCGATTCTTAACATATGCAATCTTGCACATAGGGCCTTTTTCCATTTCCCTATGTAGACTTTTCATCCCTTTTTTCAAAATCCCAGAGCTAAAAAATATATTTTTTCCACATGCATGCACCTTGCCTATTGTACAGAACACGTATATGCAAGTTCCACCACTACAACCCATGTACATCGGGATTTGTGCCCAAAAATGAAAAATGGTGTCAGGTTTCCATGTCATGATAGGAGATTTATGATCCTTGGCCTTCCATATATTGGAAGCATTCCGACTCGGCCCTTCAGTTCCATTTGAAGGATATAAATGGGCCAATTCCGAGCTATGGAAAAGAGGAGAAAGAATTCAACTTTGAGAGCAAAGTTACTCTGGAGAAATTATTTACTTCATATTGAGTCTGCATCCCTTTGTCCTTTAAGTCTGAATACAGTGTTCAACCCCCAAGATCTTCCCTTATTGATTGAGAACTTCATTGTCTCTCTTCTATGAGCTTGCCTTTGGTGGAGGATTGAAGTGGTGGAGGCCCAGCTGGAAGAAACTTTGTTTCTCGGTTCTGAACCGTGTCGACACGGAAGTCTATAACATTTTCACTTCTGTTGATCATATATTAATAGAAATACTCTTTTCCCGTCTAATTGATATCAAGTGAATATTTGAATTATTATTCCATGGGAGTATTTGTCATGTTTATTAATGGATTATGCTATTGAATGTGCTAACATAATATATTATCACCATATGCTTGATTTGCTTGGTTGTTGAGGACTAGTTGCAGGTATATTGCTTTGGGTCAAGTGCTCAACGGTGGACTTCATCGAACGTCTGGACGAGGTAGGCCTTTTATATTGTCTTGCTAGCATATGTGTTTATATAGAATACTTGAGAATATAGTGGATTTATGCAGTCATTTTCGTCTGTTGTGGTTTAGCCCTAGCCATAGAGATATTTTCCTCGTAATAGAATTGGCGACCATACTAGGGATCGAATCTTCTTTCTTGGGGTTTGGAGTTTTTTTCTCCTTAGATTGCTCTCATTCCTATTGTGTTTCTTGTCGTATCATTGCTTGACAACCTCTGCTCACTCTGGATCTGATATTTTCATCCTTCTCCCTTGCCTAGCTTTGTTTTTGAAACATATACACGGCCTTTTGCTTGATAGTCATGTATATATGTGTGATGTCCTTATGCAAGCTGCGTACATACACGATGTTTCCCTAAAAAGTCATGTACACCAACCTTCTTTGCTTGTTTTTTGGGTTTGGTGGTTGTTGGGTAGGTTTTGATGATTGTTGAGTCTTCTTGGGTCTCTGTAGTGACTGTTAAGTGTCTTTGGGATGACAGGAAACCTGTGTTTGGTTGAATTTCTGGGCGGAGTCTTTCTCATCATCTTTTCATTTTGATTGTCCTTGTACATTGGACTGGGTGTTTTGCTACTTGGTATCCTACTTGAGTTAATTGTTTCTATACATAGTAGAGTTTATATATCAATTTTTTGTTCAGTCCATGCATTTTCATTTTCCTTATATTGAAAATACAAAAATATTAGGCATTTTGCATTGCTTGGATTTTTGATATTTTGAGTCTTTGTCATTAGCTTAGTGAATATAAAGAAAGATTGCATCTTTACTTCAGAATTGCAGAGTTAAAATTGAAAATTGCATTTGTTTTAAGAAGCATATCATTCACTGAAAATTGAAGTTAGGACTTTGCATTGTATTCATATTTACTTTTCTTGTTGAGTCATAACATCACGAGTTTCACTACCATACATTTTTGAGTAAGCATGACCATTAAGATTAATGCTATAATTTAAAATTGATTAGTCACGATTTTATTTTCTAAGGTGCACAAACTAGCCTAGGATTTAGTGCCTTGGAATAGGATTTTGTGAGTAAATGTCTCCAAGGTAATTAAATCAACATATGTGTCTGACAAAGGGAGTGGAGAAATCCATTGTATAATTGGTAATATTAGGAGGATTTTCTCATACCGACGTTAATCACGAGGTTGCCAGAGGTTGGTTGAAGGGATATCCGCCCGATACATTCTTAGCGTCAGAGATATTTTTGGGGATCTATTTGTATATGGGGATCTTGCTAGTGCCTTTACCTTCGTGAGAGGTGGTACTTTCAAGGTTTCAGGCTTTTCTACCCTACCCATGCGGTGGACCTGACTTATGACTTCTCGCATGTGCATCGGTTATACATTGGTTTCTTAGTTTATTGACTTAGGTGCCACATAGGTTACTTGCATGGGTTATTCTTCAGGTACCCTAGGTCAGATAAGGATCAGATAACACACAGCCTTATGAAGGATTACCTCTCTGGGGGGATCTGACCGACTGGTTGTTAAGCCCACAAGGGCCCTTATAATTGATTTTGTTACCTCTGATCTTTAGCAGGGAGTATCAGGCCCCTCTTGGGAAAGACATACCTTCTTTAGGGAGGGAGGCCCCTTTCAGTCAGTTTACCCTGTTTTTGTGCATTTTGGTCATTTGATTTTTGGTGTTCTCTTTGATTACTAGTTGGCCCTAGGATTTATTTTTTGTATATTGAGTCCTAAGTCATCGTGGATTCGGACCAACGTCCCTTCCGGTCTCGTCGCTTGTTACAGTTACCACTGGATTTTGAGTCTTTTCCTTTAAAAATGCGTAGAGTTATTAGACGTGGTACACACACCTCCACTATTCAGACTTGTGATTCTACAAGGATGAGTAATGAACTGAGTCATCAGAACATTGGGAGCCCTTCGAATCCCACACCTACTATAGTTAATGGCACCCCTTCGAGTCCTGCAACCATAATGGTTGTAGTGTCGAAGGCACCTATCATTACTATTTCACGTCCTATAGTGAATGCTCAATATCTTGCCTCAAACCCATTTGGGTCTCTTGTTCACTCATTGGGCTATAATGTTCAGTCCATACCTATGGCCTCTAGTCCTTTTTCCTATGGTATGCTAAATTTTACTTCACAAATTTCAAACTCCATCCCGCTTGTTGGCCCTGATGCTAGCATTGGACTTGGGGGCACTACACCTTCATATACTCCATTTTCATTTGGTGGTTCTAAAATCCCTCAAATAACTCCTAATATGGGAGGCATTCGTTCTTTTAACCCCAGGTCTAACCCTCTTGCTTCTGGGTGGGGCAACCAACCTGGAAGACAAGCTTTTGCTCAAGTTCCTTCGTATACCCTTACCTCCTTAGTGTTGATTCTGACCAACACATTTGGCATGATGAATCCACCTCTATCCTCCGGATTCACACACGAAGGAGGTCAGTTTCACGCCTTGGGAAACCCCCAACCTAGATCCAATTCGGCTGGGAGAAATTTTTATAACCCCCATAAGAACATTCCTACTGGAATGATGCCCAACTAACCTCTTATGAATCATCTTGGAGGAGGGTATTACAATCCTGGATAGGGCCATGGTGCTTACTAGAACCCTGGATGGGCTGCAATTCCTCAAGCACAATATTTCCAGGGAGCTTAGGGCCAGATGCCGCAACCCCGTCTCCCTTTTTTGGCCATGCTTAATCTGCCAAAATTGTCTAAGTTGATGAACGACCTTATGTTTCATGATCCTACATGGCCCCCTATCCCCACCAAGATTCCTTAGACATTCTAAAATTCGAAGGTAAGAATGGAGAGGATCCTGGTGATCACATTACTACCTTTGACCTATGGTTCTCCTCGAATTCCCTTAATGAAAATTCTATTCGGTTAATATTATTTCAATGCACCCTCATTAGGGTCGCTAGGAAATGGTATATCGAGCTACCTAGGGGAGCATATGGTACCTTTATTCAGATGGTGTTGGTCTTCCTTAACCACTTCCAATTGTCGGTTAATTACGATGTTGGCCTAGAACTTCTTATCGACTTTATGCCAGGACACAACCACCCATATATCGGATCATATCCAGGAGTGGTGTAGACAGAAGAGGTTGAATAAGACCTCTATATCCCCAACCTTTATTTTAGAATGGTTCCTTAAGTCTTTGCAACCTCCTATCTTGAAGGATGTTGCTACATCTGGGGTTACCACTGAGGAAGAAGCGATCTTCAAAGCCCAACAGTTAGATCTTATATATGCTCAGTCTAGGATGTTATACCACATTCTTATGGACACATCGAGGTCAACCTATGATCCTAGACAAAATCCCAGACCTCATGCTAATGGCATTATAGGCTCCACCAATGTAAAATCCATAGACTCGCTAAAAATCGATTTGAAAGAGTTATCTCTAAACTAGTCTTCAGGAGGGCCAACTTTGTCAGTGTCTTCCAATCCCACTCAGTCGACAGATGTACATTTCGTGTAATCATCAACCGACCCGAATGGTAACCAACAACCAAGAGACAATAAGAAGAAAGGACGTAATAATAATTGTAAGGGTAGGAAAAATAATAAAGCCAAGGAGAATGTTAATAATGAGAAGAGAAATAATAATGTTGGAGAGGGCAAGAAAGAAAGACGTAAGGTGAAATTTCCTTGTAATATTTGTACAGATGATCACCTTACTCATTTATTCCCCAAACTTGCAGAAGCTGCGATGATATTATCTCTACCGCCCGTCATGCTGAAAAATCCTTTCCCACATAACCAACACATGGCCTTGAGCTCCTCAAATGCTGGAAATGCGGCTGATGGGAGTCAAAACCCGTCATCGCAATACGGTGACCATTTTTGTATCAATATGGTCGATGCTAAATTTCTTGTACCCACTCGATATTGAGATTATAGTTCTTCACAAGCTATACCTAGTCTAGAATCTCCTCCTCCTCCTCCGAATATGACTTTACAGATCGAAAAACCAGAGCCACTGCCTCGTATTCTAAAAGGAGTACTCAAGCGCTCTACCGACAATCCAAATTCTAGAGTCGCTCAAAAATACTCTATTGTTGAGGACTTGGTTCAAACCCCTTGTTCAATTCCAGCTTTGGAGGTACTCCAGACGTGTCCTTCATAGAGGAATACCTTTCTATCTACGTCGTAGATGTGAAGCCTCACTTGCCTTACCATGTAGCATTCCAAATCCACGTGGGGTACTCAAAGTATACCCTCAAACATGCAGTTGTTGATGAAGGCACCAATACATGTGTGATGTCCCTGATCTATTGGACAACTCTTGGTTTTCCGACTCTTTCTAAATCATCGAACATGTTGACCACTTTTGACGGTCATTTCTTCTGCCCTCACGGTATTCTTCCTGCCTTTTCGGTCCATTTGGGTGGGAAGATGGTAGATGTGGAAGTTGAGGTAGTTGATGTGCCTCTTGATTATAACTTGTTACTAGGACGCAATTGGACCTATGTTATGATTGTCGTTGTGTCATCTATCTTCTATACTCTTTGTTTTCCTCATGATGAGAAGATCGTGACAATTGACTAGTTATCCTTTGCGTACGCTAGTCCCAATGCATCTGTTGGACCGTCGATCCCTGTGATCGACAATTCTCAGTCGAAAACTGAGAATATCAGTGTTGGAATGTATTCTTCCCTTATGGGTACTTTCGACTTCATGGCACCGATTCACCATGTTTACGCCAAGACCACTCGGCCTGTTTTAACAGTGAGGTCCATTCCTTTCTGCAGTTCTTATTTTAGCGATCCTTGGACCCTACCTTCCTCAACTTTATATTGTGAAGGTCAGTCGCATGATGGAATGGCCATGTCACTATTGGCAGTGGAGATTGTGTGTCAATTTTTTCTTGACTCTTCAGTGGATCACGATCCTGTTATCTCGACGAAGGACGAGGAGGATCTTGTTCTTAGGCCCATGTGGGCCACCTCATTGTCTTGTTCACATGAATTCCTCGATGAGACTTTACCCTCATATTAATCTCTCATCTAAGGAATGAATGGTTGTGATAGACCCTGGGATGATATGCATAATCTCTCTTGTTTTCTCCCAGAGCTTGAAAGGATCGAACAAAATGAATTTTGATCTACTTTAAGTGAGACAGCCGGTCACGCCGTAGTTCCACTTGATACGCATGGAATTTATGCTGAAGGAAATATGGAAAGTATCTCTCCTATTTTCATGATCGATATCTCTCGTACCTCTGGAAAGATTGAAAATATACATATCAGTGCGGATTTTTCGCCAGAAGAAATGTTGATCTACACCAAACTCTTCAAGGAATTCTGAGGTGTTTTTTCTTGGTCATATGAAGAGATGCCAGGAATCGACCCTCATATTGTTGAGCATGATATTAGAACATATCTGGATGATAAACATGTTCAAAAAAGTCTTAGAGTTGTCAATCCTCGGAAGGCCCCTGCTATTAGGGAAGAGGTGGAGAAGCTACTTAATGTTGGCTTCATCTACCCAATTCCCTTGACTGAATGGGTATCCAATCCCATTCTGGTGAATAAGAAGCAAGGAACTATTTGTGTATGCATGGAATTTCGTGACCTGAACAAAGCTTGTCCGAAAGACAACTTCCCTACACCTTTCATCGATCAGATTCTCGACAAGTGTGCGGGAAGCGAAGTGTTTTCTTTCATGGACAGATTTTCAGGGTATAACCAAATTCAAATTAAACCCGAGGATCAACACAAGATGACATTTATTTGTTCTTGGGATAATTTTGCATACTGGAAGATGCCTTTCGGCCTTAAAAACGTCAGAGAAACCTTCCAACATGCTATGACCTTCGCATTCAATGATCTTAAGCATATAGTCGAAGCTTAGCTTGACCATATTGCTTCTCACTCTCATAAGAGAGAAGAGCACTCTACGCCCTTCGACTTGTTTTTGAAATATGTCGTTACTATAGAATCTGTTTGAACCCTCATAAGTGCATATTTTTCATTAGGTCTCGTCATCTTTTGGGATTTCTAGTTTCTGAGACCGGGATCATGGTAGATCCATTAAAGGTTGAGGCAATACTTCGATTGCCTCCCCCGTGCACAATTCGACAAATTCAAGGTTTGCAGGGGAAAGCTAACTTTTTACATCGGTTTATAGTAAACTATGCCAATATCACTAAGGGTGTCATGTGTCTTTTAAAGAAGGACACCCCTTTTATCTAGGATGAGCGAGCCCATGAGTCCTTCGATGCTTTGAAGAAATCCTTGGTATCAGCGCCTCTGTTGAAGTCTCCTAACTACATTAAGGATTACTTGCTTTATATCACCGCGTATGAGGAGATGATTGGTATGGTTTTGGTTCAGGAGGATGATGAACTTTGCGATAACCCCATCTACTATCTTAGTCGAAACTTAATCGGTCCCGAGCTTAATTATTCTCACTTTGAAAAGCTAGCTTTGGCTTTCATTCACACAGTCCAACATTTACGCCATTATATATTTCTTTGCAATACTAATTTGGTGGCTGATGTCAATCCATTTCAATACGTCCTTACCAGATGTATCATAGGGGGAAAACATAATAAATGGATTGTCATTTTACAAGAATTTGATCTCGATTTCGCTTCTGTGAAATCCAAGAAATCACTAGTCTTCGCAGAGTTAATATTTGACTTTCCACAATTAGATGAGGATGTTATCCATGCTGATTCATTTGTGGACGAACACATTTTCCTTGTCTCAGCGTTCGACCCTTGGTATGGAGACATTCTTCTCTATCTTCAAACTTTGAATTTCCCTCAACATCTCTCGTGAGATGACTGATGGTGTGTACGATACCAAGCTAATAATTATACTATCGTTGGTGACACTTTGTATCGTCGAGGAATAGACAATATCTTGCGTCATTTCTTAACTCACAGGGAATTCGAGTTAGTCCTAAATGATTTCCATAGTGGGGCTTGTGGTGGTCATCTATCCGGGCTTGCGACAACCTAGAAAATTTTGCGAGATAGTTATTTCTGGCCATCTATCTTCAAAGATTGTATTGCAGTGGTTAATAAGTGTCACCCCTGCCAGGAGTTGGGTTTGAACATATTGAGACTTCGTTTGATTACCGATCATTAAGGTATATTGTTAATAAATGTCAGACAACCTACCGATAATGAATGTAGGTATCAAGGCACCGAGTATATTCTTACAAGTGTGACTAAAGGTGTTGAGTTCGAACACTTGAATAATCCATTGTTTATGAGACATTGATGTATTCCCAAATGTTGATGGTGAGAGAACCTACCACTTATGACTGCAAGACTCTAGTACTCATAGGACTCTAGGCCTAGGAAGGAGACCCGCTTAAAGGAGAGCATTAAGGAATCTCTCATTATTTAGCATGAGGTACAAGGAAATAACTTGATGATTTGGAGGAATTTAGACGAAGAACATGTTCACGAACGAACAACCCTGTGCGTCTTTCACATGCACCAAATGCAAGAAGTGCATGAAAAATATCCTCTGAATAGAAGCCAATAATGAAGACTGCCAAAAAAGGCGAGGAAACCACCAATAGGGCTAATGGAATCCAAAACAATACATGAATCCCAATGTGTGAATATATTTCTTGATGTCAAACACAAGGGAAACCCCCTAGTCAGCGACCAATGATGAGATGTCAACTGTTGGGTTCAAGGTTACCTACCCATAATGAAATTAAGACCAGGGTGCATGATAGGACTACAACTTCATGTGACTCTGAGATACACTAAGGGTATGGTAGACATGCAAAGTCAGGAGTTCTGAGAAATGGCCGAAAAAGGCTTATAGACATCCTTTGAACAAGAGAATGACACATATGGAGGACTCCAAAAGCATAGACTTGATAATGAAACTTTGTGATGTAGGAGGCACCAATCAAAATCTCCATAGGGACTAGAAGAGTAACCAATCGGAGGAGTAAACTCTAAGTAATGGGCTGATGTAGGAGCATGAGCTCAAAGAACAAAATCATCATTGGATTTGAAGTCAAAGTCAATTTTACCAAAGAGAGTTGGTTCTCTTAATTGTTTTTTCTATTTTAATTAAATTTAGAAGTCAAATCGAATAATACAACAAGGATTAAGAATCCTTATTTGTAACAGAGATATAAATTGTTTTGATTTTTAGGCTAGATTGTAGGATCTAGGGTTGAATAAGGTGATCAATCCAATTTTAGTGGATCTGAGAAACCAAATTTGTTTGTACTTAAGCCCATCGAGGCTATTGCATTCAGTTGGGATTAGTTGAGATTGGAATAAGGATGAAATTGGCAAATTTATGATTGTCAAATAAAGATATTAAAAGGTTAGACCGAAATTCTTCATCCCCAAAGTTCATTTTTTGTATATGATCAATTGATTGCTTCATGAATCATATACAACTCTGCAAAAATTTCCATCAAATTCGTCGAGAACGAGACTGGAAGTGCGTTCTGAGATTTCAGTATGAAATAAAATATTTGTTTCAATTAGAATTTCTATGTTTAGTATAGTAAAACCATGAGTAATTATATGTTTGAAATCGTGTGGTTTAAGAATCGAACTAGGGCTAAGATCTACCATCATAATCCATTTTGGAGAGAGTATATGCACACGAGTTATTGTCGAGACCTGTATCGGTAATTCAAATCCAATATAGTTTTGAGTTGTGTTTAAAATCCAATCTGGAATCAAACGACCTGTATTCATTGCAGAGGTTATAATGAATGGTAGTGGACCCAACCTTTGGTGGAGCCAAAATCCTAAACAAATATAGTTTGTTTTTATTTGAAATCCGTTGGGTTTGGAGCTATAACATTATATTGTAAAGTTTAAGTTAATATCCACCGTAGATCTATAAATCTAACAGTTGTTCTAGGTATACAGGTTGATTTTATAAGTTTTATTGACATTCTCTTCATTAAGTGGTATCAAAGAAGGAAATTTTGATTCATGTAAGTGTATGAAAGGGAGAATTTATTTCTCACCCATTCCATTGATAGAAGAAGAAGAAATTTGGGACTGTAATAATTATCAAAAGAATCTATTACATTCTGAAATGGCATTTCAGTTTCAAAGAGGACATGGCATAGGAGGTCGTGGAGGAAGACCAGTTGCAATGCAGAGGCGATGGAGGAAATGAGAACTCTTCGTGAATATGTTGAAGCCATAAGAAATGTTGGGAGAAGAGATCCTGAAGTAGGTGATGTCAGTGAAGCTGAGCAAGAGGACATTATAGAAGAAGAAGAAGTGATAGAAGAAAACCCTGGATTCAAATTATTAAAAGCAGTTATGGGAGCTAGTTCAAAGTACAGAACAGAGATAGTTTCATACCGTGGAGGTTTAAACCCAAAATCATTGGTTGATTGGATCAATGTCCTAGACAAACACTTTGATTATGATGAGGTTCCTGATGAAAAGAAGGTGAAATTTGTAGTCACAAAGATGAAGGGCCATGATTTGTTATGGTGGGATGGTGTTCAAACAAAGATAAAAAGGAATAACAAACAACCAATCAAAATTTTGGATAGAATGGTTGCAAATTTAAAAGGTAAATTTTTACCTAAAGACTATCAAATTTCCTTGTACAAACATATGAAAAATCGGAGACAAAGATTCCTAACTGTTAGAGAGTACACTAAAGAGTTTTACAAGGCGAATATTAGAGTTGGTTATACTAAGGATTGCTCAAAGAAGGTAACAAGGTATATGAATGGTCTCAGATTAGAAATACAAGATGAATATTGGTGACCATCTCTCCTCTTGTGTGGGGTCCAGGCCCGGTGGGAACACGTCATACCAGGGAGTATCTCGGGTTTCAGGGCGTTGCACCACACTCACATGACTTAACTTCCATTACTAAGATAGATAGAAATCTATATATTGATTCTATTCCCTAATTAGAAATATCTCTATATATGAGATTATTACATTCCATATTTCACTACTAATAGAAATAGATTGGTAAAGAGTAACGGTATTGGTATAGAATATAGTATTTGTTTCTCAATTTAGAGAGATTTATATCTTTATAGAGGCGGTTAACAAACATTCTAGTGCACCATTGCTTCACTCCGCTCTTGTCATTTTACGCTCAGGTTCGCTAAGCTTCCATCACATCATTTCCGCTCCGCTTCTGCTCATATTCACTTCACTTCATTCACTTCCGCTTCAGCTTCAGCTTCCGCACTGAATCTATGTATAGAGTAGAGAGGTATCAATAGGGTAGCAGTAATCAAATTCAGAAAGTACCGAAGCAAGTAACTCAAGCAATACAAATTGGATTCTTGTATTATAGACGTAATTATCCACCGTGCATAATCACACCTTCCGTCTAGCATGCTTACAAAATACCCTCTTTGTCAGAATCCTCATATTTGGGTCAAAAGCGAACCTATTAATTATTCAAGACAGCTCCCAAGCACCAGCTCCAGCTTCCCGGCCAGCCAGCTCCCAAGCACTAGCTCCAGCTTTCGATCCAGAGCTTCTAGGCAACGACTGTTTCCATCCCAACCGAGTAACCAAGCCGGGGATCCAAACCGAGTAACCAAGCTGAGTAGCCCAGGCAGTAACCCAGTGTTCTGTGGGGTCGAGGTTTAAGGATCGAGGTATAGCTCTAGGTAGAGAGAGGGTAAAGGTTTCGAGTAAGAGTTCGAGGTTCGATTTCTTTGTCTGGATTGTGGGGGGATATGTGAGCTGCTATGTGGTGGGACTATGTCGGGTGGCTACGTGGGGGTCTATGTCCAGCTTGTAGGGTGGTGCTATGTAGGGTAGAGTTTTTATGTAGAGGGTCAAGGGCCTCTCTTTATATTTCACCTCTTATCGGGACGTTCTATTTCAACTCATATTGGGACGTTAGAGAAATGAAAGTTTAAGAAAGCGAATTTATCTTGATGGCAACTATTGGGACGTGAGCAGTTACTTCTCTCTCGGGTATGTCTATCTATGATTGGCTATGATAAAAAATGTAATATTGGTGTATGAACCTTCATCTTGTGAATCTACGTATGTAAACCATTTTCATTATTCCTTCCATCTATCCCAGGTAGGGAACATTCCCACCCAAGGTTCCATATAGGTCGAGGTAGAGGGTCGAGATCGGGGGTTGAGATCGAGGGTTGTGTATCCGTACAGTTCCGGTAGGAACACGTCATGCTGCATGGGTGTATCAGCAGTTGTAAGGGTAATCGGTGACCTCACAAACACTATTGGGTATGAACTGAGGTATGGATTGGATGTATATAGATTGAATGTTGAACTGAACGTCTGTATGGAAACGTCTATATGGAATGTATTGAACAGAAGGGTATGCTTGACCTCCTATGCAGGAACATTTCTCTTTTGTGTGGGGTCCTTCACTCTGGTCTGGTGGGAACATGTCATGCATGGTTCAGTGTTTGGGTAATTGGTGCACTTCCTTCCTCGTTGTTTGGCCATCCCGTTCCTATCCTTTGAGAGGGGCGCACAGTCTTCTGGGATGGGTACTCCAACTGAATGTCTTCTGAGATGAACACACAAATGGATGGGACAGTCTTACGGTTGTCCTGGGTGCATTAACTCCTACTTGAAAACTATACCCTACAGACACGCTAGTCAGGGAATCCCAGTCAGGGAAGTGGCACCAGATAGTGATTGATTGCCCGCATATTTTAGGTGGGGTGGTCCAACGGGACGTTACCCCCATTGTTGAAACCAATAGTAGTATGTCCCAAGTACTCGATCATAGTCAATGCCGCTAGTCAATGTTGTTTATTGGCGTTGGCAATATACTCGCCATATCTACGTGAGAATCGTATATCTACGTCCTTGCCATTGTAATTTTTAATCTATGCAATCAGCCTCACCTTTCACCGCCTTTCTGAAGAAGTTGGTCCCACAAAAAGAGGAAGGAAGGAAAATGTGCCTCAGAAGCTCTCCATGGGTTAATGCGCCATTGAAAAAGAAATAAATAAGAACTACTTCTAATATAATAGCTGGAGAAGATGCACTTTAGCTGAAAGCTACTTAATATATAGTATCCATTCCTTTGTAATATGAAATCTGAAGACAGAAACTATCTCTCTATGAAGGCCTATTTAAACTATGCTGCTATTGATTGGGTGCCTACCTCTCTGCTAGAGTAGAGGCCCATGCACTCCGCCTTAGAGTGAAAGCCAGTAGAACCTATTTCACGCAGGTCCGGTAGTCTCATTCATGCAAGCAGGTCCAATTTGAGGTGCACCCAGAGAGGATAAAAGGCTTAGATGCTCGCCGGGTTCTTTAGCTGCTGGACAGCAGGATAACTCGACAGAGTTTCTGTTTTATGTGAATGTGGATCTAGAGATAGGCCTTGAATCGTGGCCTGAAAGAATATCCGTGGGAATTCTTTTGTTACTTGTGGCATGAGTCTGCGGGATAGCCATCGGTACACTTCAATGCTTGCCTTCTTGTTGGCCTTCCCTATTGCACTTACCGTTACGGAACCTTGTTCCTAATGATCCGGGGAGGGAGGGGACATAGTGAGATACACCAAGCTATGAGGTTCCAGTTATGGATCAGAGAATCAGGTTCCAAATTCACATGACGAGATGGAGCGGGTTATACATACTGAGATGGGGCGGGTTAGATACGAAAAATTGAATCACACAGATCAGAGACATGGATAAAATAAACAGAGGAGCGTGCAGGTCAGGACATGTGGAGATAAAAAACAGAAGAGCTAAGGACGTGTCGTGTGGAGAGAATAAAATTAGAGCGACCAGCACGGGGTAAGATAAAAAAGAAGATACAGAGTGGGATTAACGAGGACTGAGCACAAGAGATAAACATCACACGAGGAAAGAAAAGAAAGAAAAGAAAAGAAATAGAGCCCAGTATATGGTAGCATTATTAATGGAGTCTATCCATCCTTGTAGTATATCCATACCTTTGAAGTCCACCCCTACCTTATTACCAGTCCCGCTACTGTTCCGGGAGAGCCTGTCCTCAGTCGCCTAGGAGGATATAAAGCCTTCCTCTCTTCGCTACGCCCAGCAATTGATTGAGAATAGATAGCGATCCATATGCAGATTTAAGTGCGGAAGCGGAGATGATAGTTCATTACTCAGTTTGAGATCTAAATCTAGATGCAGTTATATAACCTCCAGTCGCAAATCCAGATAGGTATCCCCTAAACCTGTTGATCCATCAGTCGAAGAAACAGATTCACCAGCAAAGGAAGGAGAGGCATCATAGTCAAAGCCAGATTAAGTAGATCCACCAGTAGTAGAGTCCCCAGTAACATATCGAGTAGCCAATCCATATCCTGTTTATTAAGATCCCGATCCCATGCCGGTTGATCTGTCACCAGTGAATGTGCAAGTTGGAATCCTAGAATATGACCCCGCATACCTTCATGTCCCGTAAGCAAGCAGGTTGACCATGAGCAGAAAGAGTAGGCACAGAGGCAGCAGATCCAAGAAGCGCGGATAAAGATCCAGTGCTAGAAGCCGGTCAAATTGAAGCAGATGAGGTCTGAAGGACAGATAGGTATCCCCTGAACCTGTTGATCCATCAGTCGAAGAAACAGATTCACCAGCAAAGGAAGGAGAGGCATCATAGTCAAAGCCAGATTAAGTAGATCCACCAGTAGTAGAGTCCCCGGTAACATATCGAGTAGCCAATCGATATCCGGTTTATTCAGATCCTGATCCCATGCCGGTTGATCTATAACCAGTCAATGTGCAAGTTGGAATCCTAGCATACGACCCTGCATACCTTCATGCCTCGTAAGTAGCAGGTTGACCATCAACAGAAAGAGTAGGCACAGAGGCAGCAGATCCAAGCGCGGATAAAGATCCAGTGCTAGAAGCCGATTAAGAATGAGCAGATGAGGGTCACAAAGGGAAGTGACCCCCACCCTGTTGTCAGCAAGTCATAAACTACCTCCGCATAACTATCAACAACATTTAGGCCCACATAAAGTGTGTGCCCACCATAATTCTCTCTACCATATGCATCTGGCTGCCTGATATGTAGTGCAGACCATGCCATGAGACCCCAGAATTTGCACCACCATAGCAGCCACGGCTCGTGTCTCTAGGCACTGGATTAATCCAATGGTTATTTCCCCATCGGCCTTCTCTGCCCCTAGCCCACAATAAGTCTTGACCAAC
>SNQJ01S0034335.1:39772-54739 GCA_010110895.2 Picea sitchensis | reverse complement strand
GAGGGCTTTTGGTTGTGGTACATGTTGAGTACATGGTTGAGACAAGTAGTTGATGAGTTGGCGCACATACATGAGGTGTATAGTTGATGATGTTGGTACATATTGATGATGTTGGTACATATTGAGGTGTATAGTTGATGAGGCACTAGCTTGAAGGAAGCTCCAACTCCTTAATTTACTAGCACTGAATAGAAGGAGGAACCAACCCCCTGGCTTTACCAGCTCCAACTGGAAGGAAGCACCCACTCCTTAAAGTACATGCACCAACCTATTGAATGAAGACACCAATATTCTCAACTGAGCACCAACTCAATAAGATATCACCAATCCAATATCTTCATACACGGAGTACTTTTGACTTCACCTGCATGCTTCATTCCGTAGACAATCCTTCAAAACCTAGCAAGACTCATAGCATCATTCCCATAATGTAATCACTGATGGACACATCCAGTAATGATAACATCCATTCATGACAATGTCCACTAACAAAAACAACAATATCACAACAACATCACAACTTCATAGCAGAGCATATGTCAGCATCACAACCTCACGATAACATCACGAAAAAAATCACATCTTCATAGAATATCATACAACAACATAAAAACCTCACAAAAACATCATGGAAACATCACAGCTTCATAGCATAGCATACAAAAACATCATAACCTCACAATAGTGCATGTGGAAACCTCACAACCTTATGATAACATCACAACCTTATAGCATACCTTGAGAATAAGAAATACCTTAGGAGAATCCTTTAAACTTCGCTTTCACACCAGAAAGACACCCAAACACCTTGAGTGCACCTCAGACTTGATCTCTTTGTTGGTTTCACTAAAAATGTGAAATTATATCTTGTATTTATAGTAATGTTTTCCCCAAAAATTAGCTAAGTCGACCTCAATTTTTTGGCTGGGTTGTCAGACGAAAAAAATCATATCTCCTCATTCCTAGGGATTTAGAGGGACTTCCATATACCATTTTAAAGGCATCAGAATAATATTTCCAACCATTGAAATTGTGCTCCCATTTGAGTTAGGTATGTAGGATAAAAATTCCCTCAAAGATAGGGTATCCAGATTGACCAAAAATAATACTTTCAACAATCTCCATCTTTCAATATTTATATTAGACATCTATAGGCTTGTAATATTTATCTTGGAAATGTTGTAGGATCCCTCAAGGCTTTATTTGTGTACAACATAAAGTGGGCATGTGGAAAAAACCACATGTTATCTCATCCTGTGAGGGACATGATTAAAATCTACGCTATAAGGGGACCACTTTGCAATTATATACACTTATGTCAAGGCTCCTTCAAGGCTCTTCAAGGATTCTTCAAGAGGACACATCATCATCACTTTTAGGGGATTCTAGGATTTTCTTAAGGTCTTCTTCAATGGGCTTCGATATTGACTTGTCTTCATGGCTTGACACTTGTCTTTATGGCTTGACCACTTCATGGATTCATGACTTCATGTCTTCGAGGTTTCATCAATATTTCTCAAATAATCTCACTCTATCACTATCACATCATCATTATCATTGTTGCATCCTCATCATCACTACCCCATCATCATCATCATTGCCACTTTGACATCAATGACAACATTTTCTCAACACACTTGCCATGTCTCCATCCTTTAACTGCTTCAACAATGTCTTTTCTTCACAATATGGTCCATTTTTAGACCTCTGGCATTTTAGTACATGCATGCAACAAAGTTTTAAACATCATTCCTATTATAACCACTCTTATGCACAAAAATTTCATTGTTTTTTGTAACCCAGGATGAAACGTACATTTCAGCACAATACTTATCTATACATTTATGGATCTATATCCATATGGATTCCATGATCAAACTCAACTTGTTATTTTCCTTTGAGATACCCAATGCACATATGATCACAGTGGCACACAATCATGAATTTTTCAGGTCTCCTCCTCCTTGCAATCACTCACCTTTTAGGCTCAGACATCTGCTTCTTTTATACGTAGTCCCTTGAGTGATCCATATTTCATACCAAGGATTACTTGCATAAGAAGAGTACAAAGACTTGCAGAGTCTTACAACCATGGAATCCCTATGGCTCATTCTAACATAGCATAACATATTTTAATGGTGATCTTGGAATGTGACAAGGTTCTAGTATCATAACATTGGCCTCTTTCCATGATTTGCATCTTAATAACCATCATCTGTCCTTTCAGGATAGCTTTGTCATCTCACCTGTATTATGAATACATATAGTATCTATGAGATATTTTCATAACAATTCCAATTACAATTTTTTTCAAATCTTTTTTCCCACAAATGTCAAATTCCACTTATCAATCTTCATATTTGTTCCATGCAAGAGCTTAGATCCCACAAGTATGGCACTTCCTTCTCAAAATAATTTGGCTTTTTTTTTTTTTGCAGCTGCACTCATCGACCTTCCTTATGGACTTACACTACTTCCATATCCAAGACCATATTTCTTGCAATTTCATAACCTCCATACATCCAAACAGACAGTTAGTTTTCCATGCACACTATACTTTCACTGTACAATTACACTAGGTCACAAAGTGATATTAGATTTGTGCATATTAAAAATTGCATCACTTCTATCTATCAATCATTCAAAATGGGATGAAATTATCATCCCCCACATCAACATTATCTAGCATACCAATTTTTCCATAATGAAATCAAACATCACAAGGAGTTAAACCAATGTGCCAATATCTATGGCCACACTTACACATTGCATATTTGTGTTGCTTTCGAGATGCCAGATGTGTATGTTGGTCATTCCACCATGGTGAGTTGGGACTCATCCAACCCCTCAACACATAACTAATATTTATTGGCATTCACTATCACAATAGGAGTATGCCTCCTGTCTTGAGCTGATCATGAACCCAAAATCAACATAACGACATCAAAAGATTAAAATTTCATTATTGTGTTAGTGCATTCATACTTTATTGGTAGCCAAGGTGTTGACACTGATGTCTACTTAATTACGTTCTTTTACTATTCCCATAACTCTCTTGGATTATTGGAAGTTTTTTCTTCCATAAGGGAAGGCCAATTAAATGCCATTTTATTACAAACATGCATTCCCTGAATGCATTTAACATATGTGCTACTCAAGAGCACAAAAATTCATAATCATCCATGTAAACCAATGCATTCATGACACATATATTCATGAATTTAACATAATAATTCTAACCATTCTTTCTGGCCAGAGGTTCCTTCCGCTCCCATTCAAGTGTTTTTCTTTCCAGAGTCATACCCTACTTGGGAATCAATGGAATACATGCAATCAATCCTAAATATACCACTCAATATAATTTTGAAGGAATTCATACCCAATTCCCTTCACACCACATCCTACATAGGCATGATCAATTTATGCTTGCTCTACATTTTATCTAACCGGTTGGTGCTTCAAGGGGATTCATAAGGTCCCTTCATCAATCCTTCAACAATAGCCTTTTTTTTTTCCCCATGCATGAGTTTATCCACCATTGGTAATTGTCTCCTCATAAAATCCAATATTTCCTACACACAACAAGTATCATCACATTTGTATTAGTTGTCATGTCGATCATAATATAAATCTCATAACNCACTTTTTTTTTTTTAAATCATTAAGCATTATCAAATATGTCCTAGCATAGCTAACTGCAGTCTATCACATTATCCTCAATGTGTACATGAGTGCAAAGAAATATTTCAGTTGTTTTATTTTCATACGACTATTAGCATTCTCGTGCCTGAATTAATCACACATACATTAGCTTTCTCAGTCTTTGAGAATATAAATTTTCAGCAAGAGAGGAGTTAAGGAATTCTCCCTTCTCCAACTCCTCTACATAGTATTAAACCAATTTATTCATTCAAACAAATGCATTGATTTGTTTTTCCAAACAAGTTGTACTTGCTTCTCCAAAAGCATATAATTTTTCTAAGCAAATCATAATTTTAGAGTGTGAAAAGGGTTCCCCCTTTCTCCATTTTGTTTCTGTATTATGTCCATTTTGGGCTTGGATGCTCTATTTCCATTGAGTAGTCTCATTCAAGTTCATCTTGACCTTTCCTCATTTAGAGATTCCTCCTTCTGTGAATGCAAAAACACACTAACACATCAAAGTTAAATCACATATTCAAATTCAATAAAGTGTATGCACATTAACCATATAGAAGTAAAAATGATTAATATTTCATTTGCATGTCTGCCACACATGCACCATCCTTTAAAATGTAATTTAGGGTTATTATATGAGTAAGATTCTATGTCCCACTTCCTAATTCTTAGAAGTGATTAGTTTTATGTCCTTGTTCTCTTGACAAAGTATTTAGGCAATCCCTCTTCATGGGACTAAGAACACAACTTCTTGTTGCATCACTATCAACATGTTGAAATGATCTCTACTCATAGTTAGTATCAACTCTATCATTTCAGTTGTTTATCAAATATTCCATAAAGAATATACGCATGCATTCTATTATGCATATATACCTCATATCCACACATGTACATATATTCTATCATCTTGCATTTACAATTTGTGTTCATTCACTCAAAAATATGCATCAACATCGTGTGTGCATCTCTATATCTAGCACACTTCTATAATTTACACATGTACATATGTTTAGTTAAATTCAATATACCTTATGATTGTTCACAATCATTCACACAAAGTTTTCTAAAGGCATAATCATATTTCCTTATTTCATAAAAATAGAGAATGATTTCTCACTTTCTCTTTCAATACTCCATACTATCTCTTTATAAGGAATGGTATACAACCCCCTTAAGATATAATTCCAAAAAACAAAAAAGGACCCTTGCATACAAGGTCAGCTAAGTGAACATTATTTCTCCCGAAAACATATCAAGAAATATTCTTATTCACAGTCATTCATATGAAAGATTTGACATGCATACTCATGAATACATTTCCCTCTTTTCCTCTAGAAACGATCAACAAGATATCACCCTTGCATTCTTTCTATAAAACCTCCCATATATCATAAATCACTTAGGTAATTATAGAATTACCCAGGGCATAGAAAACACCAATTCTTATTTTCTCCTTATGCCTCAAATCATATCCAGTCAACAAACTCTTATTAGGGAAATACTTATCTAAATTCCCTTTTACTGATTGAGCATACCATACCATACATGGTTTTCATCCATCATTTGATGCTACCTGATCCATTTGATTTTGGAGGATTTTCATGAAATCCTTCACCAACTCTATGTTGGATAGTTAGTTTTCATTGATGTTGTTGGATATATGGTTGTCATTTTTGTCAACATAAGTGTTTTTCAATGATGTCAATAGATGTGATGGGTGCATTTTAAGAAGTCTACAAGAAGCCCCAAAGGTGTGGTTGTGAAACCTGAAGTTGTTTGAGGAATAAGGATACAAAGGACAGTGTAAATGAAGGTAAAAAACTCATATATGGATGATACTCATCATATTGTTTCCAACGGTAGGTGGTACATCACGTGGTTCCTCATGCTTGAGGAGATATTCCCTCTTGAAGTTGGAAACCTCGAAGAATGGTTAATAAGACACTAAATAGTTGTAACAAGAAATAATAAGATGACCCTAAAATCAGGAAAAAGGGTAAAACAATTGTAATAAGAAATAATGAGTTGACCCTAAAATTAAGAAAAAGGGTAAAACAATTACAAGTTAGCCCCAAAGGAAGGCACTTGAAAAGTATAAATAATGCATCTAGGAGTTCTTTTGTTACATAAAATAAAGTGATTTTTATCTTAGATAATCAAGGATATCTGAGGTGAAATTCAGAGGAAAGATGAAGTGAAGAAGGGTGAAATTCCAAGGGAGGATGAAGTCTTGTGATGATGTATTCTAAGGTATGATATTTAAAGATCGACTTACCATTATTGTCATAAATTTGTTTCTAGAATGATTTAGATAGTGAAAATTAGAGTCTATTGATAATACATATCAAGGTAATTGTGGTAAACATTTCGTCTTTTGGGTCATTGTACTTTTGAATACACACTCTGTGGAATATAGGGTTTTTTACTAGCCCTGAAACTAGTCTCAAATAAGTGTTCCAGGTAAAACAATAATAACTTCTTCATAGAGGATCAAAATTATGTGGGACAAATTTTAGTGAAAACAAAACAATCCTTAGTATCTTTTATGTGAGTTTCAAAATCAGATATCAAATAGTGAGTGTGTGGCATGTTGTACAATTCCGCTCTCTAGAATAGGCTAGAATTCAACAAGGTCTTCCATTCTCACTATAACTTTTGTTCTGAGAAGTTTTCGACCATGGAATTTTTAGGAGATGGAAGAAATTTTGAAGGGTATATGTGGTTAAAATTTAGAACCCATTGGCGACGGAAGTCACTCCTGGATTGCTAGCAGGAGCAGAGCCCGACGCCCATTAGTTTAATGTCACGATTTGTTTTAAAGGGGTGATCTAATGGAGAAAAAGACTCGAGGAGATATCACTCTAACTCGGGGACTGAGTCTGTTACATAAGTGACAAAGGAGGTCTTGATCCAACTTCAGCCAGTGGGTTGATAAAAGGGTGAGTAGGTGGAAGACTTATTGAGGAAAATGAACAAACAACTTTAGGCACAGGGCTTTGGGCTATCTGCAGAAGAAAGACACTAAATGCAAGCTCAGCTTGGTTCAGGGTCTCAAGAAACTGAGGAGGACTCGACTGGATCCTCCAATTCCAAGTCACTCAGCGCTGGGAAAATCACAAGGGCTGGCTAGAAACATCATAACTGCTATAGTGATCCTACCAACATCATCCTATAACAACTATAGCTCGACTGGATCCTCCAATTCCGAGCGATTCTAACACAGTGTAACAAAGATGTAAAAGAAACTAGCATTCATCAGGCAAGAAATCTCAAGTGTTCATACATAACCAGAGGATCAGTGCTTCATTAAAGCTTTACAACCGGGAGCTCAGCTCAACCATCGATAGATACAAAAATGGCAAAAATGCCTTCATATACTCAAAACAACAACAACAGCGGAACCGAGACATGGCATTGAAAGCTTTGCATCTGGATGGCTTCTAACAGTCAACCTCTGAAAGATTGTGCAACTTATGTCAGACACAATCTGGCTCTTTGACAGTTCCAACGGCGAATTGACGTGCCTTAAATTCATGGCCGTGCTTTTCCATTATGGTGGAGACGATGTCTAACCACCACCAACCGCTTCAATAACTGCTTCATGGGGATTGAGGACGACCTGGCCAACTTGGCATCTTTGGGACGTGGAAGGCTTCCTACGCTGCCACCTGGAATAACTGAATGGTTTGATGAATGGGCCTGGAAGCTAGTGCAGAGGATGTGGCGCATGATAGGAGTGATGGCGTCGGATTATGAGGTCGTGGAAGAAGTGGCGAGGTGTGGGAAAGGAATACGTGGTAGGTGGTGGATGGATGATGAGACGGGAAAAGGGCCACCTGGACGAAAAGTGGAGGAGGATGGGTGACACGCGGCAGCAGAAGAAAGGTGGAAAGGAGGATGACATGATGAGGGAAGGGCCCACGCCAGCTAAACCCAGAGCGGCTGAGAAGGATGGGGTTGTCCGAGCGCCGTTGATCCGGGTGCTGTAATCTCAACCGTCAAAAGCTGCTTGCTTGATTCCGGACCCCCCCCCTTCGCTTAAAGGTAGAAAGGCAGGGGGGTCCGGAATGGTCTTCATCGCCGTTGATCCGGGCGCGCTAATCTGGACCGTCGGAGAGTTGCGCCCGTGATTCCGGACCCCCCCCGGCTTAAAGGTAGAATGGTAGGGGGGTCCAGAATTCAATACGCGCCGTTGATCCGGGCGCATGAATCGCGACCGCTAGATCTTGCACATTGCTAACCGTGGGCACATTATCACCCAAAACTTAGGACAAGTGGGTTTTCGACCCACTCTTTGCCATCTAACCCCCCCCCCTTACAACAAATATCACTAACATTTGGCTCCATGGGGGATAGAGTCGTCCCTGTGATGCTCTAAGAACTCTTTTGCAGATTCAGTGCCTTTGCTGTTGGGCTATGGAGTCTTTTATTAGTCCGAAAAATGAAAACAAAAACAATATTTACAAACAAAACAAAAGAGCCGACTAAGGCTCACAGAAAACACTTTTTTAAGGAATGCCCATTAACTGGGCTGCTAAAAACTTCTTTGCCTTCCAGATCCTGGAACCTGTAAGTGTTGTTTGAAAATAGTTCAAGGATATTGAAAGGCCTGAACTAGAGGGCATCAAATTTGTTGTGTTTTCCCTTTTCCTGTCTGGGTGCATCCCATTTGAGCACCAGGTCACCCTGTTTGAATTCTTTCTTTCTGTTCTTCCTGTCAAAGGCCTGCTTGATCTTCTGCTGATGATTGTAGGCTCTATCCAAGATCTGCTCTCTGATCTGCTGCACTTCCACCATCTGGTGAATTCTTCTGAGCACATGGTTAGGTTCCCCCTCAAAGTCCTGGAGGAGATNTGTAAGCTATGTCCAAGACCTGTTCTCTGATCTGCTGCACTTCCACCATCTGATGAATCCTTCTAAGTACATGATTAGGTTCTCCTTCAAGGACTTGGAGGAAATTTGCCATAGGTAAGGCAAGCTAAGTGGGGAAAACGACCTCTATTCCATAAACCAGCTGGAAAGGTGAGAGACCCAGGGATTTCTTGGTTGTCACTCGATCAGCCCAGAGAGAAAATTTGAGCTTTGAGTCCCAGGCCCTCTGATTGTCCTCCAGTATCTTTTTGATAAGCTTGATCAGGCTTTTATTGGAGGATTCTGCCAGTCTGTTTCCTTGAGGATAGTATGGAGTGGAGTGAACTAGTGAAATCCCAAATTGTTCACAAAATTTGATCAGAGGCTCAGATCTGAAGGGGGAGGCATTGTCAGTGACAATTCTGCTTGGGCAACCAAATCTGGCTATGATGTCTTCCAAGAAGTTGATGATTACTTTGTGAGAAGTGCTTCTGGTGGGGACAACCTCTATCTACTTGGTGAAATAATCAGTCGCAGTGAGGATCCATCTGTGTTGGCCACTTGAGGGAGGATGAATCTCTTCGATGAAATCCAATCCCCACTGCAGAAAGGGTACTACAACTACTACAGGTTTTAATGGCAGAGATTTGAGTTGATGCTTACCTGAGAACTTTTGGCATTTGATGCAAGCCATGACTTCCCTGCAGGCGTCAGTGAACAAAGTAGGCCAGTAATACCCAGCCCGGAGGATTTTGTGGGCTGTGGTCTTCCAAAAATGATGACCTCCGCAGAGACTGCTATGAAAATCAAACATTACCTTCTGGGCTTGCAGCGGGTCCAGACATCTTAATAGTATCCCCAGAGGGTCTCTCCAATACAAGGCTCGGTCGATGAGGCAATATTTGACTGCTTTGAGCTTTAAATCTCTAGCCTTGCTCTTTCCCAATCCATCAGGGGGCTTTAATTCCTGTAGAAAGTACAAGATATCCCTGTACCAGGGACATGCTGCTAGTGGTATGATGGCCAGAGAATTACTGCTAGATGACTCAGCTTGCTCATTGATGAGGTTAATCCCCAGAGTTTTGCAATTAGATTCTGCCAACAACTTGGCCAAACCTTTCCCCTTTATCAACTTAGTGGGCTTAATCTCCAGGTCAAATTCCAGGATCTTAGCGATCCATTTGCCCCTCTTCCCGTCTAGGTCAAGCTGTATAAGAATGTCCTTCACAGAAGATGAAGGGACATATGCAGTGATTTTTGAGTGCAAGATATAGACCCTGAAAGTTTTGAGAGCTTTCACCAATGCATAGGCATGCTTCTCCATGATCTCATATCTTAGCTCAGCATCTCTCAGTGCCTTGCTGAAGAAGGCAATGGGCTTCTCTCGCCCTTGATCATTTCTCTGCAATAAGACTACTACTACTGAGTCATCAGAAGCGAATGAGAAAATCAGGAAATCTTTAGAATAATCGGGACTGATTAGCACAGGTGCTTCAGTCAATGCTTTCTTTATCTAGGCAAAGGATCCCCTGGATTCATCAGTCCATTTTATTTCATGGCCCTTCCTGAGCATGGCTGTGATGTGTTTCACCAGCTCGACAAAGTTCGAGACGAATCTCCTCAGAAAGTTGACCTTCCCCAAAAATGCCTGAACTTCCTTCTTAGACCGGGGAAGTGACAGGGCCTGAATCGCTTCAACCCTGCTTGGGTCAATCCTTACTCATTTTGCTGACACTATGTGACCTAGCATCTTTCCCTCCTGCATAGAAAATAATGATTTCTTGGGGTTTAAAGATAGGCCATACCTATGACATTTCAGGAAAACTCTTTTTAAGTGGCAGCGGTGCTCTTTATCAGTCTTGGAGAAGACTATGATGTCATCCAGATATATCACCATGAACTGATCCTTCTCCCCGACAAAGGCTATGTCCATGGCCCGCTGAAATGTTGCTCCTGCATTCATCAGTCCGAAAGGCATTTTGGCATACATGAACGTGCCCCAAGGAGTGGTGAAAGTTGTTTTTTCCCTGTCCTCAGGCATGACTGATATCTGATTGTATCCAGAGAAACCATCAATCATGGACATCCTGGATGCACCAGTGACCCTCTGTAATATGTGTTCCATGTTGGGAAAGGGATAATTGTCCTTCCTCGAACTTCTGTTCAGGTTCCTGAAATATACGCAGAGTCTGATTTCCCCACTCTTCTTTCTCACTGGGACCAAATTGGCCACCCATTCAGAATATCTCAAGGGGACAATGATCTGGGCATCCAACAACTTCTTTACCTCTCTCTCCATGACGGGTAGAAGTATGGGGTTTATCTGTCTCAACTTCTGCTTAAATGGCTTGGCCTCTTCCTTTAGTGGGATCTTGTGCTCGATGACTGATGTGTCATACGTTTTGAGGTCTTTGTAGGTCCATGCAAACACATCAACAAACTGTTTCAGCAACTTAGTATATTCGGCCCTCTGCTCCTCAGTCAAACTCCTTGAAAGATTGACCAATTTAGGCTCCTCAGATGTGCCTATGTTGCATTCAGCTGTGTTATCATCATCACCTGAAACCTTACCCTTTACTGCCACATCATTCCCGTCAAACAATCTTTCTAACGTGATCAGTCCTCTCGGAATGTGATTGCTCGGTAGCTGAATGATCCTGTGATCAACAATTTTATTTACAAATTCCCAAGGGTGATGGTCATCTTCCCCCTCAGGGTTCTCATCTATGTGAATTGTGGAAAATTCGTTAATGGATTGGAGGAATTTTTCAATCTCCTGATCATCCTCAAACACCCTCCAGTATTTGACGTTGTCTGGTATAGAAGGTCTGTATTTTATTTCCACATTGGACCTGGCAGTGGGCAGCATGGGAACTTCAAGCACACTAGCCGTGAAAGCCAAAAAGTCAGCTGAGGCATTTTCCTCCCTTGGAATGTAGGAAATGTTAAAATCCAGGAAGGAACTATCAACCAAGTCCCATACCTCGTTCCTGTAGTTCCTGAGCCGAGGATGCTTAGTCTGATAAACATTTTTGACCTGCTGGACAATCAGTTCCGCATCTCCAAACACAGCTATCTCCTTAATTTCCATTTCTTTTGCAGCTCTTAATCCCATAACCAGAGCTTCATACTCTGCCACATTATTGGTGACTTCAAATTGTAGCTTGTATGACAGAGATATGGTCTCTCGACAGGGTGATATGAATATCACTCCGACGCCTGCACCCATACTGGAGGAAGCTCTATCAAAGAACATCTTCCAAACAAAGGTGGTTGGAGGGGAGGTCTTCTGGTCAAGAATAGGCTACTTTCTTATATGTAAAGGAGCCTCAGGGGTGTGGGTGAGCTGTAGTAAACTGGAGCCTAAATCAGTGTCCAAAGCATAGATGGGATGATTGGTAGGGTTGGCTTCGTCACTGACAATGTAGGCTAACTGGGCTTCTCTGTATAATCTCCTATGTTCCCCTCCAAAGACTGGAATGGTGGCATATGTGAGATCCATCTGTAACGTCCCTCCAAGTCTCTTAATCCAAGACCTTGACAACAGCATGCCAAACTTGGGGGGAACATCAGCTACCACAATATCCATGACCATACTCTTCATGGGTAGCTGAAACAAACAAACTGCTAGGTCCTTAATTACTCCCAAACATTGAACCCTCCTGGAGTCAAAAGAATAGAGGTCATGATAGGCTCGGGTGACTTCCAGTCCTAATTCTTCCATGACAGCTTTGGGCATGAGGTTGTGGGAGGCCCCTGAGTCCATAAGGCAATTGTGCAACACTTTGTCATGTATGTTCAGGGATGTGTAGAAGGGAGGGGATGAATCATCCCTGTCTTCTACCATGGGACCCAGGAATATTGCAGGCCTTTCATCTTGGAGGTTTATGGAGTCTGTGAGGGGGTATGAGGCTTCAGACTTTAACAACTCAGAGAAGAATTTTTTGAATTCCCCATGTTTAATTAGCTCAGTGAGTGGCACAGGAATTCTGATCTTTTGAATCTCATGTTCGGAATTGAAAGAAGACATAGGCTTCAGAATTTCTCTAATTTCAGGAACATGATTATGGAAAATGGGAGAAGATGGTTGAGCCCTCTTAACTCTGTCTGCTACTTCATTAGTAGGCTTCTCCGCTCTATTGGATGGCTCAGGAACATCAGGTGCTGCTTCTCTTTTGTCGGACCTCAGGTTGTACCTGCCTTGACTGCTGCCAGCTTTGTCTCCTTTGCTCAATTCGTTCAGCTGACTATCCATGAGAGACTCTTCATATGCTGATTGGGTCAGATGAGGGAAATGGGGAGTGACTTCTAAACTGTGGATTTTTCGCTCAGGCTCGTCTGCTTCCCCTTGTTCTTCATCGGCCACAAAATTGTTCTGGAAGGGAGCCTGAATTCTTTGATTGTCTCTGTCTCTTTCTTTCTCTCTGTGCATAGTTGGAGGAGCGAAATTATTTGGCCTTCTGAATCTTGGCCTGTTCTCGGTGTTCTGAGGGCCCTTGTTCATTTGTTTCCTCTCCACCTTCAATCTCTCCACCTCTTCTTTAAGGAGGTTCATAACTCGGGTCAACTCATTTAATTGAGGGTGGGGGAGTGATGGGCCGGAGGTTGAGGCTTCCGATTTTTCCTTTCTTCTGTTTGTGTTGGCCTGGTTTCTCAATCTGTCAGCTGCCAATATGTTAGATTCCACTTCTATAGCTGCATCTTGCATCTGAGCGAAAGAAGTGGCTCTTCTTTCTTTTAACACGAGACAGAAATCAGGGTCAAATGCGCCAGCATAGGAAATTTGAGCAGAGGCCTCTGAGGGTTTAATCTCTGCAGGAATCTTGTTGTACATCTTATTAAATATTTTGGAGAAGTCTAAGATAGACTCCCCCTCCATCTTCCTCAGAGATCCAAACTCTGTCATGTAATACATATAATCTTTTTTGTCTCCCCACTGCCTCAGGAAAATGCCAGCAATAGAGATCCAAGGCTTCAATGCCAACAATAGATAAGGGGCCAGTCCTCGGAACCATTTCCTCACCTCTCCATCCAGGCTCTGGACAAAGACTCTCATCCAGACATCTTCACTCTCGATATTCAAGTTGTCTGCATAGCTGTAAAAAGCAGCTAGGTGCTCTTCAGNTCAAGGCTCTGGACAAAGACTCTCATCCAGACATATTCACTCTCGATATTGAAGTTGTCTGCATAGCTGTAAAAGGCAGCTAGGTGCTCTTCAGCAGTTACATCTCCCTCCCCACTGAACTTGGGCATGTATTTCAAATAGTCTCCAACAGGGAGAGGGTTCAGAGGCTGGGGTAGAATCAATGGAGCATATCTAGCAACAACTATGGCATCCATTCTGTTCGGAGGGGGATTAACACCAGCCATAGGGATGTTAGGTAGAGGAGAAACCAGAGGAGAAGGAGTACGAACAGGAGATGTCGGAACAGAGGTTCTTGGAGGAGACAACGGAGAAAACAGAGAGAAGGCCAAGGGACCTGAGTGTGCATATGTTTCTCTCTGTGTAGCAACAACAGCAAAAGGAGGGATGGTGAAACCTTCAGAAACTAGAGGTCTTTGATGAGGCAAGACCTCCAGGGAGGAGGGAGTGACAAGGATTTCTCTTTCTGATACCAGACCAGGAGGAGAAAACTCAGCAGGAACACTCCTGAAATTTAGAGAACGGGGGACTTCGGAAGAAGGACGACTAGGAAGCTGTGAATAAGAAAATGGAGTTCTCACAGAAGGGGAGGGCGTATTACCTGTTTTATCGACGAAAACTTCTTTTGCAGATCTCTTCCTCTTTCTGCGCACTGCTTCCGCGTCAGCTTCTGGTGTAGCTAAAGGCAAGTGTGGGTTAGACCTCGTGTGTTTGCCTCTCGAAGCCACAGTTGATAGAGTAGATTCTTCCCAGTGGAGTCATCACAATGGAGTCACCAGGTGCATAGTAGCAATCTTCAAGTTTTGATATCTGATGCACCTTCAGAATCAGTTGATCTTTGTCGTTCAATCCTGGGGAAAATGTTCAACTTCGTCCCCGGCAATGGCGCCAGAAATGTTGGCGTCAGAAGTCACTCCTGGATTGCTTGCAGGAGCAGAGCCCGACGCCCATCAATTTAATGTCACGATTTTTTTAAGAGGGGTGATCAAATGGAAGGAAACTCAGAACAATATCCTCCCAACTCAGAAACTGGGCCAGGCATACATGAAAGAATGAGGTCTTGATAAACTCCAAACAATGAGTTGCAGTAAAAGGGTGAGTAGGGGGAAGACTTCATGAGAAGGGTGCAAGGGTCTGCTGTAGGCATCAGGCTTCTAACAGACTGGAGGGGAAAGCATTCGAACACAAAGTCTCTTTATATTCAAACACACAAAACCAGAGAATACAAAGATGTCACGACAAATCCTTTATCATAACATAAATGCAACAATCCACGTGAATCATTCAACTGTGAACTCTCCGGCGTAAGATGA
>SNQJ01S0034335.1:11366-31076 GCA_010110895.2 Picea sitchensis | reverse complement strand
CAACAAATATCGCTAACAGAACCTTTATTCATTACATGTATGGAGTTATGCTTTTTGAAAGTTAGGGTTTGTGACTAATACAAAACTAGTCCCGCGGGACTGAAGTAAAGTTTGATGAAGATGCTATTCTCTTATTGCTAAAGTTGAGGAGGAGCTACATGTTTGTGATTTTGTGTATGAGGTATACTGCAGGATCAAAGGTATGATTTACATGTGTTATTGATTGTTGTGTTTATGGTACATGCTTGAGGCATGTCTTGATGATGATGGTACATAATATGGTACACCTTTGTGATGATATGATACGTTGTTAGAAGTATATCTTGGATATATTGGTATTTGGTTTGGTATATGTCATGGTGATGTTATCACATGATTGAAGCACATATTATGGTACTTAGTTGAGGCACATCATTGATGATATCCTATGGTACATGGTGTATGGCACAACTGAGACATATAATGAGTAATATGGTATATTCTTGGTGCATATCTTGGTGATGTTATGGTACATGTTTGGTGATGTTGATGTACATGGTATGGTACATGTTCTCGTACATAGTTGATGCATGGTTGATGTACATGGTATGGTACAATTTCTAGTACATGGTTGATGTTGGTTGATGATGATATATCAGTGACAACAACAGTGACGATGACAATGATAGGGACAAAGACAAGTTGGATTATTGGTTGATCATCAGGTACAAACTGAAGTGAAAAAGTAACAGTGATTGGTTGATGTGACAGTGAAAGTGATAGGTTGGTTGATGACACTAGCAGTTATATGTTGATTAATGGTAGTGATATTTTGAGTCTACACTTATATTTCAGGGCGACAGGATGAGGCAAGGAAAGGGGGTTGTAGCCTTTGTCCAGTTGGTGGTGGAGAACTCATGGAATTGGTGCTTCCTTCAGGTTGGTTCCTGTAAATCAGGGGGTTGTCTCCTCCTTCCATTTGGTTCTGGAGAAATCAGGGAGTTGGTTCTTCTTTAAAGTTGGTTCCTGTAAATAAGGGGGCTTGTTCCTCCTTCCAGTTGGTGTTGGAGAATTTGGAATTTGGTGCTTCTTATGAATGTATTCTTGATATATATAAGAAATAATTTTGTGGTTTTCTCCCATTTGGGTTTCCACATAAATTCTGGTGTAATGTGTATCTGATGTGATTGTGTTGAATGGTACTACTTATTGTTATATGTTCATGATATATTGAATGAAATTATAAATGATTTATTGCTAATAAAGTTGAAGATTATATATTGTGATTAAAAGTGGTAAAAAGTGCTCATATTGATTCACCCCCCCTTCTCAGTATTCCAACAATTGATATCAGAGTAGGTCCTTCAAGATATTAGTTTAACCACTAGAAGGTATATCATGCATTTCATGGCCAATGGATATAGAGCTACTTGAATACCGTGGTTTGATGGTCAGATTGGTCTGAAGTATGAGATGTGGAACAAAAAAATGAAAACAGTTTTACAAGCACACGGGTATGATGTTTAGTACTCATTTGTTAAAGGATACATCGATTCAAAGAAGTAGAATACTGCAGCCAAGAAAGAATTGAAAAGGAAAAAAAATTACAATGGATTTTATGATGGAAGGATTACCTGATTCGGTAAAATTCAAAGTGGGACAATGTTCGTCAGCCAAAGAAATTTGGGATAAGCTACACAATTTCTACTTAAAGGAATATCCTCTAGAGAATGTTGATCATGATAAATAAGATGAAGAAGATGCTAAGGTAGTATGGGAAGAAACAAGTTGATCAGGAAAAATAGATTCAGAAGAAGAATATTATGAAAGAGAACTAATTGGTTCTTTAGACAAACTGGACAAAGAAATAAAGAAAAACAAGTCACTCGAGGAAGAATTGATCGAGCTAAAGAAGCGGTCTCAAAATCTCAACTCTGAATAAGTCTATCAGATGATTACAAACCTAAAAGTTCAAATAGAAGAAGCCACAAGGATTAAAGAAACATGAAATAGTCAGTTAGAAGAAAAATAGTTTTTGGAAGATGAAATAGTAGCACAAAGAAAGGAAGAAGAAAAGAGAGAAAATATTTTGACTAGCCATCTCAAGGAAAGTTTTGAGGACTTAAATAATCTTGAAGAAAAATTCAGTCAATAAGAAAGAAGATTTGAAGAAGAAATTGTCTCTTTGAATACCAAACTTGAAGAAGCAAAGATAAAGGAATAAGTCATGAAGATCCAAATGATGAAGAAAGAAGAAGAATGTGAAAATATTGAAGGAGAAGTTGTTACATTAAGAGTTAAAGTTGTCAAGATCAGAAATAACATTAAAGAGAGAGAAATATCCACATCATCAGTAAAGAAAGTTGAAGATAAATGTTATAGGTTACATGAAATGAAGAATGAAGAGAAGGCTAAGAGCTATGCAAAAGTCTTCAAAGACTCTATCAAGAAGGAAGAATGAAAGACCTCAAAGAAGAACATTTCAGAAATGAATAAGACTCAAGAAGAGGATTAGAGAAGAGACATATATCAAAGAAGACCCTCCACTTTTAGGTATCAAAGAAGTTTCAATCATTGTGAAGGAAACAATAGAAGAGATGATCATGATCAACCAAGGCATGAGTTCAGAATGACCACAACAAAATGAATATCATTAACTCCGAGGTATGAAAGTTTATTTATGGTCATTGTTTTATTTGTACTAACTTTGGACATAAAGCTACAGAATGCAGAGCTTATGGAAGAAATGGTGTTACACACCAAAATGTCAAACTTGAGTTTCACACCCTAAGTGTTGCAAGTGTCGCAAAGTGATGTATGCACCTTGTTAAGTGTCGCATGCACTTTATCAAGTGTCGTATGCACCTTACCAAGTGTCACATTGGATTTTCTAAGTGTCACAACCCCTTGACACCATGAAATAAATTTTTTCACAATCCCTATTCAGTGTGGAGGAGAAATATATCATATGAGGGTCAAAATACTATTTGCACATGAATGATTTATTGTTATTCATAAAAAAAGGAAATTAATTTAGTGTGAGAATCCACCTCACATTTAGTTTCCTAATCTCAAGGAGAAGTTGAGAATATCATGGATGGTTGAGAGATTTTCAAAAACCAAAATCCTAATTTGGTTGATCTTGAGAGATATTTCCTTCTTAAAATCGTTGAGAGATATTTTCTCCCTAAAATCCTTGAGAAATATTTTCTCTCTAAAAATCTTGGAGATCCCAATTTTGTGAATCTAGTGAGTGATCTTATCCATGGTGGTTAAGACTGCAAATCCCATATAATGAGGGATTTCCATGGTGAAGAGAGGAAGATTTTAGGTGTCAAACCTTTGATCCTGGGAGAAGATTATAGGTATCAAATCTTTGATTCTGGAGGAAGAATCATCATTTTGATGTCAAGATTCATGCAAGGGCTAGACTTGGAGAGCTTGGAGAAGTGACTACATAGTCAATCATGCTTTGTAAGTGACTTGTTTGGTTTTCCAATTAATATCAACTTGGCCTATTCCCTTCAAGTTCATGTTTTCTACATTTTCTTTTCTATTCTCGTTTCAGTATTCATAGTTAGATCTGATTTATATAATAATCTATAGGAGGAGGAAGAGTTCTTTTCCTAGTATTTGCAAGACTTTAGTTGCATTGAGGATCTTGGAGATCAAGCCCAAATATTGGAGCAGCGAAGAAGAACATCAAAACAAGGTACACCACATCAATCTTCTTCTCTCTTGCTTGATTGATTGAGTTAAATATATAGGGACATTAGAAACCATTTGTTTACTTCTGTATTTGGACCAAAGATGGGGGTCTTGGTTCAAAGGGGAGCTTAGCCTATCTGCAGGGTAAGGTTTCTCACAACAAAAAAATGGCAACTCCATTGGGGAGAGACTTTGACTAGTTTTTCATCTTTTTCTTCTTGAATCCTTTTCTTGATATTAGATATTTCTTGTTTTATTCTTGTTTCTAAATTATTTCCCCTTCCCTCTTCCTAATTGAAGAGTTTACAGAGTCATTGATTGGTTTTTCTGAGTTTTTAGTCTTTTTGAGCCATTTTTTGAAATTTTCCAGAATTGGACCTCCCCTGTAGTTGTCACCAGAGTGCCATTATCCTGACTAGTGCTCCTTTGTAGTTGACCATAGGGAGTTGGTCTCCTTTTTTAGGTGGTTTTTCTTATTTCTTCTTGTTTTTTCTCAGTCTTCTTTTGAGAGGCATTTAGCCAAGAGTCTCCTAATTTGTATTTGACTTTGTTTGATTGAGAATTTGACATTTATTACTCATTTTCATTTCCTTATTTGATTTTTCAAAATTCTCCTAGTTGTGATCCCCTTGGGTTAGCAAGATCCCTTGGTTCATCCTTCCTTTCAGTTGTCTGATCTTCATCTTGCAAAGCTTTCAGATTGCTTGATTATTTAGGAGTTTTCATCAACTAGGGTTTGAAAAGGTTGATTTGTTTTGAGTCTCTTTGTGATCTTATTCATAACGCCTCTCTTTTTGAATGATTGAAGACTCTCTTGTTTACCACAACCCAACTTTGAATGCTCTTTCTTGCTACTCATCCTTAAGGATTGTTGAGTGATTATCTCTTTCTATTTTTCATTGTTTGGGTTCTTGTCTAAACATATGTTGGAATCATTCTAACATTTTGTTTTATTTAAGTACTTGTCGACCTTTTGAGTCCTTGATTCAACAAGTGATATCGCTCTTAGTTTCTCTCAGTTCTCGTCAGTGTTGAGTGCATTTCTTGTTCGATCTTTTTACTTCATATTCCTTTGTATCTACATTGGATTCTTGAATTGAAAGTAAGGAAGTAGAAATAACTTGTATTTGTTTTAGTTTCATTTCATTTATAATCAAACGAACTAAAATTGATTGCATTCAAAGTTTTGGGTGGTACATGTTCATAGTTTGCATTTGGTAAAATGCATTGGGTTTATGCATTTGGAATGGAAAAATACTCTTCTCATTTCCATAAATAGAGTTCATTGAACATAACGATTTGCATCTCATTCTATTGTACTCTTTTGGAGTCGAAGTCACAAATATCATCAGGTTCACTTCCATACCCTTGAGTAAACAACAACTTAAAAATAAAAGCGCTAATTAAAATCTATCTAGAAATTTTTCTTTCTAGGGCTTTGTAAACTTACATTAGCTTAAGTGTAGGGCTTTAGAAAAGGTGTTGAGAATAATTTTCCAAAGCCATAAACAAACATATAATCTTGCGATAGGGAGAGGAAATCCAATTTTCATATAAGCATAACCGGGACCCCCCTGTCACACAGGGGTTAGATACAAGGTCACGTGTGGGAGAGAAATGGAGACTACCCCTCTGAAGCTTAACCAAATGTATTGGAAAGATCGTATACTGGGGGTTCTTCTTGAAGTGTCACTAGTTTCATTAGGTATTGATGCTTCGTGAATCTTGAATCCGTTCGAGGTCCTCTGGAGTTTACCAGTCCTCTTGTCCTCAATCCTCTAGAAGAATTTCAGATTTGATATATTGCCCATATGTTAAATCCCGACTATCGATTGTACCCACCCAGAGGCTGACTGCGAGTTGGTAACCTTAGTGGCCTTTATATTGAGGGTTCATACACAAGGTGATGGTGAAGGGGAGTCTTTGTTGTACTTGGGTCAAACTCACTTAGGATCCTTGGAGGGTAACCCACCGATAGACCGTGAAGGAACTTGCACCAAGGTGTAATTTCGTTAAGTCGTTCACCAACATAACTTATCCACCTGCTCTATCTCAACCCATTTTTCATATTGATCCCATGACATTGGATTTCATCACCAACTAGCGCGTTCACTATGAAAAGGTTTTTTTTTGTTTGCTTCCTATATTTTTTAGCATGTGCTATTTTTTCCCTATAAATCCATTAGGGTTGAGTCTGTGTCTATGGCGTCAGTTATTGGAACTACCAATGAAGGAACCCCTTTTACTAAGATATTGTTTGTTTATCCTTCTATGGGACATGTTGGTCCTCCTTATATTGCTACTTTGACTCTTCTTGGACTCACTCTTGGGTTATCGGTTTGGTTTTTTTCCACTCCGATAAACGTAAATGCCCCTAGTGATTTTTCTGTAAGTACTGCACCCTAGGACCATCAACCACATGACAATATTCTACTTTCTTCTTCTATAGGGTATTCTTCCCATTCTTCCTCTTCACTTAGTGAAAGCTCTGCAACTAGTAACAAGGTGTATAAGAAGAAGAAGAAGAGGAAGATTAAGAAGAAAAAAAATAAGCTAGGGGGGAAACTTCCAACCACTATAGGACATGTTGGAAGCGATAAACCAAATATTTTTCATAATGTTAGGTGTTATAAAAACAGGATTGTGGAGAAATAAAATAAGAAAAATGTGGAAATAAAACACAGAAGATACACAATACAATAGAGACACAGATATACGTGGTTCACCCAGTGTGGGCTACGTCCACCAGAGAAATTTTCAGGTCATTCCTTTTTATTATCCAACAAAATGAAGGGATACAACCTACAACACACACGTTGTTTCTTCCTCTTATTTCTCTCATAGTATCCTCACTCAGAATATAATATTCACGATGATACATAACTACAACACAATTCCCTCATAAAAGAGGGTTTCCTTCTAGGGAAAAAATCCATAAGATAAATTCTACCATCAAATCTATGAATTTATAATGAATGGTCCAAATTTACTATGAAATTACCATATACATTTACAAGTAATGTTTTTCTTCGGGGGATTATAGCTTGAACCCTTGCTAGCCCCCAGACCCCGTGGGGGGGGAATCCCCCCACATGGAGGTGTGTACAGTACTCATAGGGTATAAACACTGCTAAAAACAAATACCTCTGAATCAGGAAGATAATCACGTTCCAAAACCAAAATCTCCCACTTGGAGACTGATCACAACAACTCCATCATTGTTGTACATGTTGGACTATGATCGACCTTTGACCTGGAAAATTTCTCATATTCACCTTCATTCTTGAAGGAGAACTAAAGATGAGAAGGAACTCAATTTATCCTTGGTTACTCCCTTTGTTAACATGTCTACAGGATTATGGCTAGTATGTATCTTTTCCAAATTCAAATGTCTATCTTCCAAGATGGACCATACAAAGTGGTACCTAAGCTATATATTCCTAGTCTTCAAATGTAAGGATACGTTCTTTCTAATATGAATGATACTCTCTCTATCAAAATACAACCTTCTATTCTCTTACTTCTTTCCCAATTCCTCTATAAACCTATGTAACCAAATCATTTCTTTACTAACCTCTGTAGCAACAACATACTCTACTTATGTTGTTGAAATTGCAACAAACTTTTGTATTTTTGAAATCCAACTTATTGTTGTTCCACCTACAGTAAAAGCATACCCTATGGTTCTCATCCTGCCATATCTGAATCAACATATCCATGTAGAACAGTGTCTGAACCTACAAAACATAATGCATGAGTATAAGTACCTCTCAAATACATGAGAATACACTTTAATTCCTCCCAATGTTCTTTACTTGGATTGTTCATATACCTGCTCACAACTCCCACTGCATGTGCAATATCTGGTCTTGTGCAAACCATCACATATATCATGCTACCAACTATTGATGAATAGGGGACCTTGGACATGTATTATATCTCCTCTTGTGTCTTGGGACACATTTATTTCATTAATTTGAAATGGATGGAAAAAGGTGTACTAACTAATTTTGCATTATGTATTCCAAACATCTCCAACACCTTCTCTATGTACTCACCTTGAGACAATGTCAATTTACGATTTTTCCTGTCTCTTGTTATTCTCATACCAAGGATTCTCTTTGCAACACCCAAATCCTTCATCGCAAATGAATTAGCTAATTTCTTCTTGAACACATTTATATCCTACATATTATACCCTACAACAAGCATGCCATCTACATACAATAGTAAGATAATATAGGTTCCATTTTATAGCCTTTTAAAATAAACACAGTGATCAGAATGACATCTACTATAACCTTGTTTTTTCATAAACCTATCAAACATAAAATACCACTACCTTGGAGCTTTCTTTAGGCCATACAAGATATTCTTCAACCTGCATAACAAATTTTCCTTTCCTTTGACCTCATACCCTTGTGGTTGCTACATATAAATCTCTTCCTCCAATCCCCATGGAGAAAAGTAGTTCTTACATCTAATTGCTCAAGATGAAAATCTTCTACTACCACAAGACTTAAAATAGTCCTAATTGAAGTCATTTTAACAACCAGAGAAAATATTTCATCAAAATATTTACCTTTGTTTTGTGAAAACCCCTTTACAACAAGTCTAGCCTTATACCGCTTTTTGCCTCAATCTTCTTCCTTCAACCTGTAAACCCATTTATTCTACAATGCTCTTTTTCCCACAGGAAACTAAATCAAATCCCAATTCTGGTTATTTACTAAGGAATCCATTTCCTCTTTCATGCCTTTCTCCCGCTTCCTTTTAGTGTCTACCTGCATTGCCTCTTCATAAATTTCTGGTTCACCATAATTAGTTAACAATAAATAATACAATGAAGGAGAGTATCGTTCAATGGGTCTACTTAACCTGGTATATCTTCTAACAACACTTGTAGGATTTTGAGGTACCTACTGCTCCTTTTGTTGTACATTTTGATTTTATGGTACCTTTGGAATTTATTTTTTGGTGATCTCATCAAGCACTGTGTATTCTGGTTTTCCTTTTTCCTGTTTATTTCCCCACAACTTATCTTTGTACATGATCTTCTCCTTGAATATGAAATCTCTACTTCTAATGATTTTGTTATTTTCATAATCCCATAAGTGATAACCAAAATCATTAAGACCATATCCAATAAAGGTACACTTCTTGGAGTTTTATTCAATATTTGTTCTATTTTCTTTATGAATACAGAGAAATGATTCACAACTAAAAGTCTTCAAAAATGAATACTTTTCCTTTTTAACTATCCATGCCTCCTCTGTAATGCCACCATCAAAAGAGCTTGAAGGTCCTTTGTTTATTAAGTAAACAACAATATTTACGACATCTACCCAAAACTGTAAGGGAAACCCAACATGCAATCACATACTCCTTGCACACTCCAGGATTGTCATGTTCATCCTTTCTGACACACCATTTTCTTGTGGTGTTCCTATAATTGTTTTCTATCTATGAATCCCATGGTATGAATAGTAATCATAAAACTCCTTGCTACAATATTCACCTCCATTGTATGATCTAAGACACTTCAACCTTTTCCCTATCTCATTCTCAACCAAATATTTATACTTCTTAAAAGTATCAAAAACATCATATTTTTGTCGAATGCAATAAACCCAATTTTTTCTAGTTGCATCATCAATAAATGTGACATAATAATGGGAGCCACCAAAACATGATATCTGATTTGGTCCCCATACATCTATATGCATAATCTCTAACCTTTCATTCTTATTTTCTTTTTCAACTTTGAGAAATCTGCTCTCTTCTGTTTTCCATAAACACAATGCTCACAAAAATCCAAATCAATTTATTTAATATATGGAAAAAAATATATTTTGTGAAGCATCTACACCCCTTATCACTCATGTTTCCAAGCCTATGATGCCACAGTGTTGTATCCACTCATGTAGAAGCTAAAGATATAGAAGAATCAATTTTACCAGTACATAGATACAATGTACCTACCTTCTCTCCTTTTGCTATCACAAGTGATCCTTTGGTAACCTTCCACACCTTATATGCAAATATGGATATAAAACCTTCACTTTCCAACTTCCCTGTTGAAATTAGATTTTTCCTTAGATATGGAACATGTCTTACCTTTTTCAACAACAATTGGTTTCCATTCTTTTGATTTATTTGTACCTTACCCATTCCAACAATTTTGCATGGTGCATCATCACCCAAATGAACCTGTCCAAAATCACGTTGAACATAATCTAGAAAATGTTTCCTATGGGGTGTGGAATGAAATAAATCCCCTGGATTTACTACCCAAGACTCAGAAATATTATCTACTGAAAGAATCAAAGCATCTTGTAACACATCACCCGTTACATTTGCTTCCTGATTTTTCTCCTGCTATCCATCTCTTTGTTTCTTTGGAGCTCTGCAGTCTTTCTTCATATATCCTTTCTTCCCACAATTCCAACACTCTATCTTTCCCAGTATGGATTTGGATTTGCCCTTCCTAGAATTCCCGTGGTTCCTTGAGCCCTTTCCTCTATCCTTTTGTCTTCCCCTATTATCCATATTTAATGCATTACCTGATGTCTCACCTATGATTTTCTGTCGCATTTCCTTGCTAAGGATAACACCAAAAAAGTCACCAAATTTTAGAGTGTTTGAACTAGAGACAAAGTTACTTACAACCATGACCAAGCCATTCCATATTTTTATCAATGAGATCAGGATTAGAAGAGCCCTGACCTCATCATCAAAGTCCACTTTTATAGACTTAGCTGATTAATAACCATATTAAATTCATTTAAATGATCTGCAACAGACCCACCTTATGACATATTCATATTAAATAATCACTTCATTAGAAATACCTTATAGGACACCGAGGTTTTTTCATACAGTTTAGCCAATGCGTCCATCAGATCCTTCGTTGTATTTTTTTTTGAAATCTTTAAGGCCACCGACACTACCAAGCTCAGCCATATTGTTCTTAGTACCTTTCTATCAAGAACCTCCCATTATTCATCCTTCATGGTCATCATCTTCTTTTCTATTCCTCCCATTGGTAGGAATAGATCCTTCTGATATAAATAATCTTCCATCTACATCTTCCATAACTGGTAGGTTTGTCCGTTAATTTTCTTGACCCTAAACTTTCCATCTTCTACCATTGCTCCCACTCGAACCAAGAACCCTCTTTTTCTGCAAGTTACCCTCCTCTCTTATGCCAATTGTTAGAAAAACAAGATCACAGAGCAATAATATAAGAAAAATGCGGAAATAAAACACATAAGATACACAATACAATAGAGACATAGACATATGTGGTTCACCCAGTGTGGGTTGCGTCCACCAGAGAAATTGTCAGGTCCTTCATTTTTATTATCCAACAAAATGAAGGGATACAACCTACAACACACCCATTGTAAATTACTCTTCTTTATCTCACAATATCCTCACTCAGAATACAATATTCACGATGATACATAGTCGCAATAAAATTCCCTCATAAACGATGGTTTACTTCTAGGGAAAAAAAACATAACATAACTTCTACCATCATATCTGCGACCTTATAATGAATGGTCCAAATTTACTATGAAATTACCATATAAGGGAAATCCCCCCTTGCAACACCCCCCCCCCCCNGGAGGGGTGTACAGTCTTCATGGGGTATAAACACAGATGAAAACAAAGACTTATGAATTAGTAAGATAATCAGGCTCCACAACCAACACTGGGACTGTTGATAATGTTGAAAATTATACCAAGATACATTTCAAGCCCAAATTCCCTTGCAGGATTTGTAAGCGTGACCACCTTCTTAAGGCTTTCCCTAGTATTCCCAAGGTTGTATAAGTGTGGTCTCAGGGTTCTCAACATGCGTCATCAACCGCTGCAGGTCATGATGGTGACAAACCATCAACTGGTGATAATCAAGTTGGAAGTAAGAAGGGTAAAGTCAAGTTTCCTTGCTTGTTATGTAAGAAGATGCACCACAATTAACTCTGCCCTCGTATGGATGAGGCTTCATATCTTTTGGAAAATATTGTTGATGTCCAACAACAAATTCCATCTCCCAAACCGTCATTGGTAGATGAACTAGTGAATTTGGTTCCATCATCGTTCAATCTGGTTGATCAGGTATTCAATCCGGTTCCATCATTTGTTGATCCGGTTGATCAAGTGATTGATTCGATTTCACATTCAATCGATCCCACTCTCCCCTTGGAGAGTGAAGTTAAAGTGGTTGATCTAATACCACCCTTGGTCGATCCCACTCCTCCTAGGAAGAGTGAGGATGTCTCTTAGGTCTTTCTTGTTTCTATGGATTCTTCTATATAAGGGGGCACTACACCCGTTCCAACATAACCCCATCCTAGTAATGAGGCCATTCCTATTTATTGGGGTGCACTATCAGAACCCCGTATTCCTTCCTATATACCTTTCCAAATCATTTTTCAGGTTTGTGGTAGGTATGTTCCTTAGACTATTTTCGATGAAGGTGCATCCATTAGTATCCTATCCTCCATTTCTTAAGAAGCTTTAGGTTCTCCTCATATTGCACCAATGACTCAATTTTGTTTGGCTTTTAACATAAGGACTAGTCAACCTTTAGGGATATTTCCTCAACTTCCTATTACTTTAGGAGGGAAAACTAGCTATATTAACGTGATGGTAGTCCACAACCCCTTTGATTTTAATTTTCTCCTTGGGAGAGACTATGTTTATGCTACGAAGGATATTGTGTCCATGGTCTTTCAAATGATGTGTTTCCCTCACAATGGAAACATAGTGACCATAGACCATCTTTAATTCATTGGCCCTCATACGATGGTAAATCACATGAATTCCCTGAATGGTCCTTATATGCAAGCCACATCTGCCCCACCGCAGGTCAGTTATGTGGAAACCTGTCCCATGCATTCAAATCTGAATGAGAAGGAATCCCTCCCTTATTTTGATTCATATATGGTAGTTAACATGGTGATAACTTCGATAGGGCTATTAGAACCTGATATCCCTACCCCTATCATAACCTTCAACACGTATTCATTCTAGAGTATGGTTCTACCATCTAGAGAAGATCTATTGGAAGCCATAATTGAGGTTTGTCCCTTGGCATGTATTACTTCTAGAGCATTGTTCTCTTGGAAGCCATGATCAAGTAGAGATATTTGAGCATATTTTTTTTTCTAATTTCAAGATCATTAAAAAATGAAACTAGGTTTCAGCAGAGTTCTCTTTTTTGTGTCAATCTCGTTAGAAAATGAAACAAAGGGCCTCAAGCATATTTTTTCTAGTTTCAAGCTTGTGTAAAAATGAAACCTACCTTGCAAGCATAGTTTTCTTTCCTATCTCAAGATCATTAAAAAATGAATTAGCCACCTCTCCCATTGATTCGAGTATTTTTCTAGATTCTGTAAATATTGAGTCGAGTATTTCACCAGATCTCGTAAATGTTGAGTTGAGTCTTTCACTAGATCCTGTAACTTAACCTTCATTTCATCCTCATGTGTCAGTTGATTCTCCTTCTTCCTCTAGTGAACATTTTCCTATTAGTAACCATGAGTCTATTTGGTATATAAATTGGCGATAGGAGAAGAGTTGGTGGATGAAACGATGTTTGGGGGGGTACATCCCCAACCTCTAGAAATCATGTTGGAGAAAAGCCACTATCTTCCATCATGCAACTGGGGGAAAATTACCAACTATCCATGGGTTCTGTTCGAAACCTTTGTACATTACATTGGGAAGTACCGAGCTTAGTCTTTGTTCTTTCTTGTGCTTGTGAAAACATGAGAATAGGTTTCTGAGTACACTTTTATCTCTTTTTAAGACTTGTAAAATATATATGAAAAATGAACCCTTTGGAGTCTCCTTTAAGCTCTTTTTAGACTCCCTAAACATGAAAATATTGTCGAGCGATCTTGTTTCCTTTCACACTCATTAAAAGGTTTGAAAGGGTATATTTTGAGTGGTAGTTTATCTCTTTTTCGGCCTCGTGAGACTAATTACGAAAAAGGAATACTCTAATCAAACACGATTAGATGAGTTCTCCCCTGTATTGTTTTAAACTTTTTTTGGGCTTGGGAGACTAAATTTATGAAAACGTCACTCGTGGAGTCATCTTTAAGTTCTTTTCACACTCTCTACACATGAAAAACCACCAATTTTACCTTCTTTGGGGTCATAAAACTATGCATCGAAGGACCTATGTGAGTCCAATATTCAGGACCCACATGGGATTGAACCCCTCCTTCTTCAGGTTCGTTAAAAATATGGTGAGGGACTCATCTGAGGGATGAGCCATAATGAACATATGTTATCCTCCTCAAGCTTGTTAAATAATAAATAGGTACTCATCTATCTAGATAGGGGAAACATTGAAGGAAGTGGGTCAAGTTTTTGGAATCCTTTATGGCACTTGTTTGTGCCTCATCTTATACTTGGTTAATTTGATTGCCTCTGAGTCATACCAATTCCATGTGTCGCTATAATTTTTCATTCCAGTCGAAGAGTGCTTTTATTTTTCATCACATTATGTTCTTGGTACTCGTCGAGTCAATGCTACCAAGTTAGTTGTCGTGCTTCTCAAGGGAATTTTCACTTCAAACCATCCATCCGCAGTATTATCAATTTTCATTTCATGTGTCAGTCCATACTCATTAGATCCACCATATCAAATCACTTTCCTCTATTAGTTTCATGTCGATGATGGGGGATACATCAAAGGCCTCATTCGATGAGTCTTTTTCTTTCGACTTCGACACATTATCCAAGAATTAGACATAGAAACTAGTTAGTATCTTGGGACCTACATGCCAATATTTTCATCGATCCACAGTGTATTTTTCGACATCCATGCTTTGAGTCATCTCGTATTCGGAGCATAGGTATGTATGCCTTGGAAATGGAACATATTTGTACACTGATTGATGATTGTTTTCTTCTTTTTCTAGGTTCTATGACTCCAACACCCTTGCATTGAATAAATTTCAAAGTGTTTCGACCATCATTTTCTCTTATGAACTCACACTTTAGGGGGCATCTGTTACACACCAAAATGTCACACTTGAGTTTCGCACCCTAAGTGTCACAAGTGTCGCAAAGTGACATATGCACCTTGTTAAGTGTCGCATGCACTTTTTCAAGTGTCGTATGCACCTTGCCAAGTGTCACATTCACTTTTATAAGTGTCGCAACCCCTTGACACCATGAAATAAATTTGTCACAATCCCTAGTCAGTGTGGAGGATAAATATATCATATGAGAGTCAAAATACTATGTATACATGAATTATTTATTATTATTCATAAAAAGGAAATTAATTTAGTGTGAGAATCCACCTCACATTTAGTTTCCCAATCTCAAGGAGAAGTTGAGAATCTCATGGATAGTTGAGATATTTTCTCAAATCAAAATCCTAATTTGGTGGATCTTGAGTGATATTTTTTCCTTAAAATCCTTGAGAGATATTTTCTCCCTAAAATACTTGAGATATATTTTCTCCCTAAAAATCTTGGAGATCCCAATTTTGTGAATCTAGTGAGTGATCTTCTCGATGGTGGTTAAGCCTCCAAATCCTATATAATGAGGGTTTTCCATGGTGAAGAGAGAAATATTTTAGGTGTCAAACCTTTGACCCCGGGGGAAGATTATAGGTATCAAACCTTTGATTATGGAGGAAGCATCATCATTTTGATGTCAATATTCATGCAAGGGTTGGACGAGGAGAGATTGGAGAAGTGGCTGCATAGTCCATCACGCTTTGTAAGTGCCTTCTTTGGCTTTCCAATTAATATCAATTTGGAATATTCCCTTCAAGTTCATGTTTTCTACATTTTCTTGTTTATTTTCATAGATATATTTGATTTATATAATCATATAGAGTAGGAGGAATAGTTCCTTTGCTATTCTTTGTAGGAATTCAGTTGCGTTGAGGAGATTGGAGATAAATCCCAAGGATTGGAGTAGTGAGGATGAAAATTGCAACAAGGTACACCACATTATTATTCTTCTCTCTTGCTTGATTGATTGTGTTAAATATATAGGGACGTTAGAAACCATTTGTTTACTTCTGCCTTTAGACCAAATATGGGGGTATTGGTTTAAAGGGAATCTTAGCCTGTCCGCAAGGTAATATTTCTCACAACAAATTGTAACGACCTCCTCGCTACGACAACAACTCTGAGAACAGGTGCAATTTTTTTTTTGTTTAAGGTGTGTGTGCGCATGTAGAAGTAACAAACACACTTGACTCTACGTCGCCACTCGACAACCAACAAGACACAACCACGATGTTCAGCATGAGAAGACTGAAGGCACACAACGAGTAACTGCAACAACATACGACCATAGGCATAAGGCGCACAACACAAACATTACGACATACTGGGGGTGCACAGTAAGAACCCAGAGGGAAGAATCCATGGCGTTAGGGTTACTATTTCTGAACAGGAAAGCAGGGTGTTTAGTCTTATGTCTTCTCGAAAGAAGATTAGACAGGCTCCTGGCCGACTGCTCAGGCAGAAACTAGTAACCCGACCTAGAACATGACGCAAGCAAGCCGAACACAACAAGACGACCCCGACATATCATAGTGACAACAAGCAATAAACGCCCCTAGACATAAGGCGTACAACTAGAAACTGTAAGCAGAAAACGACACCAAGTGTTAAGTACAGTACAATCACAGATGGAATAATCCAACAGTAGAGTTTACTATTTCTGCACAGAAAAGTAGGGCTTTTAGTCTTATGTCTTCTCGAAAGAATATTAGATAGGCTCTTGGCCGACTTCTCAGGAAGAAACTAGTAATCTCTGTCAGGTGTGTCGCAAGAGTGGAACCCTGCCTTTAAAAGGCCCGAGACTCTTGATACGGCACTGGATTCTTTGCAGAGAAAAAATCACACACAGACATATATACTAAGGTTACATGGAGGTGTCTACAGGGACCATCACTCTCCTTACAGACTCAGAAATCCTATTGTACTTAATCAAGGTTATTATACCGTAAAAGTTTATTAATAATGAAAAAGTTACAATAACACTGGCGTGAAATATTAAACACCTTAGTCGTATCACAGTCTGGGCCACGATTTACAATTACAACCCTCTTATATGCTACCACCATAAGATTTACAATGACCTTACTAGATAGCCACATTCAAATAAACAAGAGGATCTCACAATTTGACATCATTTAAGATCATAAATCCTTTAATAAAGCAATAATAACTATGCCATTCCTTCTTGTAAGTTATCTACCCATCTACACTCTATATTATGTGGTGACAATACCCTTACACTAAGGTCAAATACCAGGATAACCTCATAATTTTAACCAACATCTTGAGTAAAATAAAAATGAGGCCTCATGGTTAAAAACTGTCCCTGGTAAAATCCCCATATTTAAAAATGTCACATTTACTGAAATCGACTTTTAGAAGGACAATAATAAAATAGAAATACATTTCTTTTAAAGTGACAAAGCTTAAAAGACAATACTCATTGTCAACATATAAAGGTACCCTCATATTATAATTGAAGTCAATTAAAAATACAATGTGGCATTCTGATTATAAGCTGTCCATCTATAAAGATGACCATATTTTAAAAGCCATGTTTAGAGGTATCTATTTAAAAGACAATAAATAAAAAACGATACATGACAAATTTTGAAAGAAAAACTCATTGTCCATATATACAACACATCATATCTATAAATAACATCATGTTTAAAATATCAATATGACTTCATGATTTAAAATGACAATGTGTAACCAAACACTATTTAAATCGATCATATTTAAAAATAACAAATTTAGAGAATCAATAGGGTACATACCAATTATGCAACAGAAAATTACTATTTTAACAATACCAATTATGCAATAAAAGACATACCAATAATGCAGTAAAATATATACCAATCATGCAACAAAAATTTACTTTTTAACAATACCAATCATGCAATAAGAGACATACCAATAATGCAGTAAAATATATACCAATCATGCAACACAAATTTAATATTAAAATCATGCAACATAAACTTTATCCATACCTTATAGTGACCTTACAGATATGACTAAGCGATTTAAACATCATCATTGGCATTTCGATTAACAACTATCAACATTGCTATTTAACAACATCATCAACGTTTCAAATTAAACGACATTAACATTGCAATTTAACGAATATTACATAAAGGAGTGGTGTGAGCGAACAGGTGTTAACTAACACTCAGCCATATCACATATGCCCTATTCTGAGTCCACATGTCAAGCACAATTTAACACATAAATCAACACGAGCCCAGTGCATGCGCTAAGCCCTTTATATCTTCCAGATAACTCCCGAGAATATATGCACATCCAGTTGTGTGGCAGAAAGAAAACAAAATAAAACAGAACGATTCATTAACATGCTGTAACCACCAACTCCTGGCGACTGCCCACCATTATAAGGAAGGAAAACGCAGAGAATTTAACACGCCCCACGCGTGGTTCAACGACCCAACGCCAAGGGAAGGTTAACCAACAAAACGCTGAGGAAAACAATGAATTCACACAACAAATCCTGACAGAAAGCACGCAGGTCAAGGATGGACGTCACTCAGGTATCCGAGTTAATGGCAGAGTTCTGTACAGGGCGCGATTACAGGTAAGGAAATATTTCAACAGAGGCCAGTAGGGTTTGATGGCCCCCGACAAGGAGGATGCTCGTCAAGAAACTCGTTGGTGCATGCGCGAGGAGGACTCGAGGGTAACTATGCTAGGAATCGAATTAGTTTCCTTGGTAATCGACGAAAAAAGGAGATTACCACTGAAGGGTTTACACGCCACCTACAACATGAGCTTCATACGAAGAACACTGCAATTATCTGGAAGAACTTATATGGCACGGAAGGTAGGACAGACAGGTAGGCTGACAACGACTGTGTTTAAAAGCCTAAAGGAGATCACCTGTAGTCCGTAATACTCGAATTGCTTATAAAAGGAAGGAAAACCAGTAAAGGAATGTGCAACGGTACTTGTTTCAAGTGGAAGCCATTCTATGAGAATGTAAACGTGAGGTATCCCAAGTCTGCAAATCTGAACCATTCTCGGCCAATACTGCTATCCAACAATAAGGGAACCGTTCATACAGTCATAGATGTTTGTTAAATGGACTCTCAATGTGTTTCAATTCTCAAGACAAGACAATCACCGAGATGGATTCCCATGTGCTTCAACGAAGTAATTCTTACTTAAAATTAGCCATCACCAGGATCGTATCAGACATGAAATTGACATAAATTAACATAACCAAATTATGTAAAAATTATAAATTTCGATACAAATTACTGCATGTAAATTTTAGCTATCTCCCAGCCCCGACAGATGTAATTGATAGTAAGTACATTCATATTCGAGCATAATCGCAGGACTACCATTATCCTTCCAACATGATACAACTGCAGGAAAAAAAATAACCCTTTTTAACTTCTTTTCCTCATGACCAAATGCAATCAAAGTCAGATTCTGAGCATAAATTGAACGCAATCTACTCTACAAATTAAAAAAAAACATACCGTGGCCTTATCGCTTGCCTCGATGACGTCCACGCCCCGTGTCGCTCCTCGCCACTCTTTCTCTCCGACCGTAGAGACCTCACCGGTACCTCCCAGCCAATCACTAGGGGTACTTTGCTTCCCTTGTCGCCCCCCGAGCCGCAAAGGGGCCACACAAGATCCAGAGATAAGACTAGCTTCTCAGCTCGCCTCCAAGGCTGAGCTACCACTCCAATATAGCTGAGAAATTCCCAACTCCTCACAAGAAAACAGTCAAGCCACAATCCGGCAGCGTAACGTTACGCTAACCATTCATTTCCTTCTTCCTTCTTTTCCCCTTCTTTTATAGAAATTTGAGACCCACCTACTTTCCTAAATCATTATTAATTTAAGTTTTAATGACAATCCTCTAAAAATTCTCTGCCGTCCAAGTGTCACTCATGCCCCACGTTTCTCCAAAAATTAATTTCTTTTTTAATAAT
>SNQJ01S0034334.1:104001-120505 GCA_010110895.2 Picea sitchensis | reverse complement strand
GGGGGGCGGGGGGGCTATATGTCAAAATATTGACAAATTGGGTGATGCCCTATACCACTTCATCCCCTATCCAACTCAGTGTTTTCACTATGATGATATTGGTCATTTGGAATGTCAGCTTGGTGGGCATCATGGCTATACATAATGAGCCCACATCATCTGCATGACTTGGTGAGTTCCCGTCTATCAGCTATTTGTGTTTCCTTTGTGAAATAAATGTTGGGAGGAGTAGTGGGTCATGGACCATGATGGGAAACCTTTGGAATTCATCATTGTCTTCACTTTTCTTATTCTTTAGAAAGAGGAAGAATCCATCTATGTCTGTGTTGATGGTGTTGATATTGCACCAAGTATGTACTTCCTGCCAAATGTCCTTGGTAGTCAAGATATAATTTAATGGGTTTATCTCACATGGTCAATTATTATTTCTTAAATCTCTATACCTCATCCCCCTAATTTAATATTTATGTGCCACTCCTACTCAAAGGAATCCTTTTAGGTTAGATTTTGGTCAATTTTAGTTTTGTTCCTTTTAGTTCAAGTATTTTTTAATAGTTTTGTTCATTTTATGTAGATTCATTCTAGTCTTGACACAAGGTTTACCCACATTTTACTCCCTATTTCAAATTTTTCAAGTCATGATCACACCTTTGTGGTCTCAGAAGAGTTAGTCTAGTTTTTTAGTCTAGAACACTTTGTGGTCTGAAAAAAGGCATCTGTATCCAACTACATCAATCCAATTTTTGGATATGTTTCTCTTCCAATTGAGTCCAATTTTACTACATTTACACTCACTGGTGTTTGATTTTGAATTTCTGTGAAGTTTCCATGATTGGTGATCCAGCCAAGTTCTCATTCGTGTTGGAGCTCCACATCTATACCATATTGACACGTTGACTAAAATGTTTAGCATGTTATACCTTCAATCACTCAATTTTACCAAAGAAGAGCATAATACTTGTCTATAGCTAGGGTGAAGGTACTAAATGAGCTATTGGTACTAAGTCTTGAAACCCAAAGAGAAGGGAAGCCATGGTGGGGGAAATTGTGGATCCATAGGTGGAGGTCATGGGTGATCTCATGGGCAAATTGGAGCATATGAAACTATATAACCATGATGTTGTTGATGGTAATTTATTTCCATATTTACAATAATCTATGTATATGGACTAGGTTCATTTGAAGAACAACAAGATTACCCATTTTTGGAAGTCTGATTTCGAGTTGTTGTGTGAATCCACCCTTATGAACCTATTAAAAATTCCAAGTTCCAGTGATATATGTGAAATTTCTCTATACATTAAGTTTTTATTTAGTTGGTTTCATTAGAATTCCTTGTGATTAGATTGGGCCTACCCGATTCATGCCTAGGACATTCATTTCCTCAATGGATTGTCCATGGAGGGGAAGGATGTCACATAATCATTTTATAGGGTAGGGAAGCATGGAATGAGGTTGGGGGAGCTAAGTTTGTACACGAAACATGGTACCAAGAGAGGAGGTTGTGGGTAAATCATTCATTTGATTAGGGATGAACAATTTTAGGTCACTTTCCAGATCATAACCTATCACTTTATGTGTAATTATACCAAAGGCGAGTGTTCCCTTTATCGATTATAGAATTATTTATCCAAGGAATACGCCTAAATTGGTGCACCTTCCCAATGTATTAGTAGATGATTGCATGTGTAGAATCCCACACCATGCACACTAATTTTATCTATGGATACTTTCTCTTGACCTTTTCTATGTTCAAATGGAAACCTCCATAGGGTTGATAGATTCAACCTGCTCTAGAGTATCCCATTGTTGTAGTACATTATGAACCTTGGCAGGTTCGTAAGGATGCTCAAAACATTGCATTCTATGATACAAATTTTCCTAAGAGGTATGATATGATGATACTTATTACAAATTTTTCCATTTGGGTGCCCAAGTACCATTTGGATGCACATGGATGAAATATTTGGTTCAACATGGACAAGGACAACACATATGTGCACCCTATTTTGATTTGAACCTTAAGGGTGCAATGCAAGTTTTTACTAGTATTACTTCTAAGTTACATGAAGTTGCACAAAGTTCCCTACTTCAATTGTTGTGTAGTGGATTTTGGAGAACATTAATTTCTCATGATGGGACTTAAAGTAATGTATGGGGGATTTTTAGAGCTTCTTGTAGGGTGATAGCTCCTAGATATAACCTAATATTATGTAGCCACCTAATGTTGCAGTGCCTTTTATCCTACCCAATCCACTAGTGTCCACAAATTTGCATGCTAGAAATGCACCTAATATAGTTCCAGTTGATTCCACCATTTGACATTATGGTTGACTATAGGTAATTTCATGTGAGGCCTTGTATACTAATTTGGCATATTTTTCAGCAAAGAAAGGGTTTTATTCTATAGAGGAGGCATTGAAATACTTATAGGAGTATGATGAGATGAAGGCCATCACAATTCCATTGGTCCATATGATGGACAATAATTAGGATTCCCTACACAGAATCCTTCCCCTCCTGAATAACATTAACAACAGTAAAGAGAAGTTGTGGGAAGATTAGAAGGGGACCTAGAAGAGAGTATGTAGATGGGAACTAGAGGTTTGAGAATAAGCAAAGGGATGGATGGTTTCATAGATGTTGATGATACAAACCACCAATCCCTAGGTCTGAATGATCTTCTAGTAGATGTATAACAATGGGAGAAGGACACATTGATGGAGGAGGTTGAAGAGAAATTGAAAGAGACGATATCCACCCCTGGAGATATTTTTCTTGCCATAACCGCCATTACACGTCCCTCCCCTATGGATTACTTATTATATATGGTGTAAATTGAGTAGTTATCATAGGGCCCTACTTATTTCCAAGCCATGCTAAGGCTCTACTAGGAGAATACAAATATTACAACCTACTTGATTAATGCCACTCAAAAAAGGATTATCCATATCTTCAAACAATCATAAGCTAACCTAGATTCATAAGTAGATATGTCGATGTAGTTGGAATAATCAAATTCCATTGGGTTACCATTGAGTTATAGCCCACCTTGGGGCCTTATACTTGATGTGTATGGACAAGAGACCAATGTGCATATTTGGTCTACTCTAGACTTATTACAAATGGATTAATTGATGATGGAGGAGTATATAGTGTGAAAATTTCAATACAAATTAAGTATTTCCTGCGATTCTCCTGATCTAACAATTACACCATTGTTAAATACAGAATCGCTTCTACTATTATTCTTGTGTAAAATTAAACCATGATCACAACCACAATCACAAAGTGAAATATCAAGAAAACATGACACAAAAGCTTTTCCGGGAAAGCGTAAAGCTAAAAACCCCACTATCATATATTATGTATATCATGAATCATGAAACAATCTCATACAAAACTCTAATCCAAGAGCTCTCAGTACAATACAATCGTTTCACACTTTCATACACAAATCAGCAAATACATGTGCCAATTTCTGTGTCCAGATAGCTTGCCTCCTCTGCACAATATCTGCAATTCGAATTCTCACAATGATTGAATACAATTGCCTAGTTTTCACATGATCATAATCATATTCACTGCATGTGTGATCAAATCACAACTGATAGCCAAACTGTCCCTTTCACCTGTTATCTCAACTGGGTCTCCACTGGATGTGAAATGCATGTAGTTAACCGTGGCGAATCTACAGTTGCATGTGAGTTCACTGATTAATTGAACTCTCACTAGTGCATGTTTAGTTACAACTAGTACAACTGATCTTAACTCACTTAACTACACGTATAATTCTGTTACAAATCCAACTCACTTAGTTATTAATGAAATAATAGATTAATATTTATTGTCCAAATTATTTAAGGGAAAAATAAATTAGACACATATTTCTTGTTGACTTTTCAACAGTCCCTCTCAACAAGAAAGGGATTATCCTTCACCCCAATCCTGTCTCTATGATATTCGAATTTTCTCCTGGTGAGCACCTTCGTCAGAAGGCCTGCATCCTGATCTTCCATAGGAATGTATTGAAGCAACATGATCTTTCACTGCACACAATCTCTGAGATGATGATACTGGATATCTATATGCTTAGATCTGTCATGAAACACAGGATTAATCAAGAGTTTCAAATCCAACTCACTTAGTTATTAATGAAATAATAGATTAAAATTTTACTGTCCAAATTATTTAAGTGAAAAATAAATTAGACACATATTTCTTTGTTGACTTTTCAACAGCCCTCTCAAATAAGAAAAGGGATTATCCTTCACCCCAATCCGTTCTCTATGATATTCGAATTTTCACCTGGTGAGCACCTTTCTCATTGTAAGGTCTTCAGATCCCATTCCTTCCATAGGAGGGCTGGAAGCATGACTTTCACTCACACAATCTCTGAGATGATGATATTCGATATCTATATGCTTAGATCTTCCATGAAATGACAGATTAATCGAGAGTTTAATGCAACTGATTATCACAATAAATCACCGGTTTGGATCTAAATGAGAACCAAACAAACCAACCAAGATCTTCTCCTCTATCTAGATAGCCTCACATGCATCTTTGACTCACTGCCATGTATTCTACCTTCGTTGAACTAAGTGCCACAGATCTATGTTTCCTACCGTACTAAAACAACTCAGATCCGATACTAAAGATCCCCCCGATGTGCTCTTTATGTCCGTTGGGATGCCCACCCACCGTGATCCGCGGAGCCATGCAATTTCACCTCATATGTCTTGCTTGTTCATAATCCATACTCATATGTTCCTTCCAGATATCTCGTGATTACGTTATAATTCGGGCCTAAAGAGTTTGGTAGGTTTAACCATCGCTTTGACTTAGTTGGTTAACCACATAGAAAATGTCCGCTCAGATTCACTAAATACATTAGCGAACCTAATAAATGTCGATAGACAGTAGCATACACCTTGCCTCCTCCGTAAGTAGCATCCCTCTTCCACTTGAAGAGGAGTATCCATGGATTTACATCCCTCCATGTGAAACCTACCCAATATCTCCCTTGCATAATTTCCTTGGTGACACAAAGTTCAATTATTTCACCGATATATTCAAATCATGGAATGAAGAAGGCCCAAATACTTCATCTCAAACTCCTTTACAAGGTCATCCTGCATGAGTGTATTAGCTGCTCATCACCACCAATATTAAATCATCAACATATAGCACAATGATTAAGTTTTGCATCTCCACCACAATTTATAATTTGTGACCGCTTCACTCTTTTGTGAAGCCCAATCCGTGAAATAGATGTTTATTTGAGGTACTGCTAACGGTAGGTGCTTTTAGCCTACAATGCTCTCTTTGGAGTCTCACGTGATTCCTCTCGGGTTGCAAGGCCCTTTAAACCTTTTATGGGTTTTCAATGTACACTTCTTCCTTAATGATCTTGTTGAGGAACATAGTTTTACATCCATCTGATGAATGCCACTTCATCTGCATTGAGAGTGAAAGGATGGATCTTATGGAAGAGTACCTTGCAATAGTAAATGTCTCATCATAATCTATCCCTCAATCAGAATCCTCTCGGCCAAACCTGGCCTTGTATTTCCACACTCCCATCAACAACTTGCTTTACCTTGTAGATCCATCTCAAACCCACCACTGATTTATCAATCGGTCTTGGGACAATTCCTTCATGCATTGCTTTTCTGGAGCAATGGAGTCATAATTTCACCATAACATCAACCTAAAGTGGTACTTAGACTCGCTCTCGAAGAGATGGTTCACCACAATACATTTTCTCATGAGAGCCATGTATCCAAAAAAATCGATCAAGAGACTGTCTATGTCTACATTGTGAAGTAGGGGATCCTACATACTGTGCAACATCTAGTCTCAACTATCATCTTCCGTGGTGCGCTTTATTCCATTTCTAATGGATGGCTCTCGGCTGAGTGGTTTCCACTCCGCTGAACCTCCCTCAGTATGATCCACATCTTGAGACTCATCCTGTGTCCGTGAGTTCCTCCTTTCCTCAAGATGCGTCTAGCTCCCTCCTCGCCGGCCAAACTTCGTATTTTCCTCATCTATTCTGAAATCCTCGCCTATAACAAATATATATTACTATTCACAAATACACACGATAATTATGGGGTCTTTTTGTGTACCCCACAAATATCCCAACTTCAAAAGAGGTCGGGCTCCAGCCTCTTGGCATCCTGTTCACATGCACAAAAAGATGAGCCAAAAATTTTAAAATGAGAAACATCGTTTCTTACCAAGAAAGCTTCAAAATTAAGCAAGTACTCTATGAGGACAACGACATGCACATAAACTACAAGATTGCATGCTTCCTCGCCACAAATGCATACAGTAGGCCTGATCATGCAACATCACCTGCTGCACCCACAATCATTATAAAATATTTCTCCACAAACCCCATTTTGTTAAAATATATATTTATGAGCCCTCTTTGAATTCCTTCACTGTAGGAAGCCTTAATTTTGCATGGCCTCCACCATTATCTCCTTAGATCCTTCAATTCTGCTTCCCAACTCTTCTCCACCAATTATTTGGAACTTTCACGGTCTGGAGAAATGCCTTTATCCTCTCCGCATGAAGAAATTGGTCCAAATACTTCACGTAGAAAAAAAGTCATAAAAAAATAACATAATACCTATGTTTTTCTATTGAAGCAACCAAGAATGGTCCACATCGGCCCATGCTGTGAATTCTCTCTAGGATCATCAAAGAAGCTAATTTGCTCCTTCTTTCAAGGAAAGGTGGACTTTAGACACTTCCCTGTGGTGCACCCCCTGCACCGATCTTAACCGAAAGTGTCTCCCTGAAGTCCAAAAGATATTTGTTGCATGGTTTTAAAGGCTCAACGATGAAGATGGCCCAATCACCTATGCCATAATTCACCCTCATCCTGTCACGTTTTTTTTCCTTGCCTATCATGGCATTGCAGCCATATACCAAAGATAGATTCTTAACTCGAATCTCTATATTCTTGACTTGACTCATTTCTTTATGTTGCAGGTAGGCTACACCGGCTAAAAACAACATCATAGCGTATGTCCTCCAACATGCATCGACCAAGTTTTTCTTTAGACTTCGAACATGCATAACATTTTTCAATTGTCGGCTTACTCCGACTCTCCGAAGGTACGGTACCAATACCGCCGTATTGTATCAGCCCATCGGCCGCCATCCCTATATGCATTCTCAGATCTTTTCCTCCAAGTCAATGAAAGACTCTTTATATCTCGTCATGTGGAATGAAGCTACACTATCCAAATACCACTAATTATGCAATCAAGCCATGCAGTACGTGATCAAAGTGCCGTTAAGACTAGAGACAAGAGTCTCCTCACCACAGCCCAAATAACCGTCAGTTCTTCTTCTTATGTGGATAGTTAATAACAAGATGCCCATGTTCGTGAAAGTAAAAACACTTCACTTTGACAACTGTTTGAATTTAGACTGGATTTCAATGGAATTTCTTCCGCCTCCTTTCCTTGCCTTGGCATTCAAAGCACAACCTTCTTCATCATAATGCTTTGATGAATATCCATCTCGGGTGTTCACTCGAACCTCTTACACTAGATCCAACTACGCCGCCCTAATCCATAATTTTTCCCTTCCATTGATAGAGTCTGGATAACTATGCCAACTCTTAGGGAGTCCTAGGAGAGCCTACCAAATCATCGCTAGTGGATCATATTCCCACACTTCCAAGCTCATCCCCATATTGAAAACTTCAAGAGATATTTTGGAATGGTGTCAACTTTCTCCATATTGATCTTCCTTGCTTATCTTTGAGCCAATTTCCTATGGTCGCCATCGCTTTTGGAACACATCCATCAAAACCTTCCACATTGCATGTGGTGTGGTTTTCCCATGAGAATTTGTATAATGTGGTCTCGCATCTCTCCAGTCAACCTCCTGCTCTCTCGCCTAATTTCTTTTTCCATGCATCAAGATTTGTAGTATCTATCACAGACGTGCTTAGGGACATCGTTGTCAATGTAACCTTCAAGCCATTTCTTTGAGCACTACCTCCATCTTGTCCTTCCAATAAATGTAGTTGATTCAAGATAGAAATGTCTTTCAATCCATTGAAAGACATTTTTTTTATCTTGAATCAAGTGTCGCACCCAGAAAATCTTGCAAATTTGAATGTTATCCAAGCAAATCACAAACTCAACTCTCGCAATCCTCTTCCTCGGAGGTCTGTAATTCCACCTCGAGAGTAGGCACATTGTGTAGCCTGTTTTAACTGCCTCAAGAAGTTCACACCCTACTCTACTGTTAGGGTGAGGAAAGTTCACTGGACAGGTAGCCCGCCAACTTGCCTCCTGGAAGTTCTGCAGACCCCACTTCAACAATCGTAGGGTGAGGGAAGCTTGCACCCTGCTACCCAGAGTCTGCCAGAATGCCAATGAAGTTCGCACTCAGCTTGCCCAGGGTCCGAATTCATCGTTCTAAAATAGGATGGTGTTTTGGTACTAGGGTTTGTACCTCATGAGATGGGACCCGTGAACACAAAACAATGTTCGCTCTAACTCTCGTAGCCTCTTGGCCTCCGTGGCTCACATGCCATGTGAAAATTTCACACAAATTAATTATTTCTATGACTTCCTAACTTAAACAATTACAATTCATCATAATACAAAATCACTTTACTATTATTCTTCTTGTGAAAAATTAAACCACAATCACAAAGTGAAATATCAATAACACACAACACAAAAGTTTTACCGGGAAAGCGTAAAGCTAAAAACCCCACTATCATATATTATGTATATCATGAATCATGAAACAATCTCATACAAAACTCTAATCCAAGATCTCTCAGTACAATACAATCGTTTCACACTGTCATACACAAATCAACAAATACATGCACCAATTTCCATGTCCAAACAACCTGCCTCCTCTGCACAATCTCTGCAATCTGAATTCTCATAATGAATCGAATGAATACAATTTCCTAGATTGCACATGCTCATAAGCATATCCACTGCATGTGTGATCAAATCACAACTGATAGCCAAACTGTCCCTTTCACTTGTTATCTCAACTGGGTCTCCAATGGATTTGCATGCATGTAGTTAACCGTGACGAATCTGCAGTTTCATGTGAGTTAACTGATTAACTGAACTCTCACTAGTGCATGTTTAGTTACAACTAGTACAACTGATCTTAACTCACTTAACTACACTTATAATTATGTTACAAATCCAACTCACTCAATTATGAATGAAATAATAGATTAATATTTATTGTCCAAATTATTTAAGGGAAAAATAAATTAGACACATATTTCTTGTTGACTTTTCAACATATAGTAGGTTGCTCAAGCCTAGTAAAGTCACAAAAAGATTCAATAGGATCACCAAAAACTATGCATCTAGTTGGCCAAGGCTACATAGGCATAATCATGTATATATAAACAAGACAATGCTTGGAGAAAGAGTTTGAGTATGGTTTCTCTTAGAGAACCTATGTCTCGAGATAAAACATGCTACCTAAGAGTTAGAAGCCTTTGGACCAAAGTGTCCACTAGTTAAGGCATTAGATACTACTTGTTCTTCTTGGAGGTAGTTGTAGAAATAAACACTTTCTCTATAGGTATATTTAGATATTGAGCCTAAACATGATGACTAATAGTTGTAAGGGCTTATGGATAGGGTAGTTTCCCTCATTACTGAAGGACATAATGGACAAGCACAATTACAGAGAGATATGGAGGAAATAATTTTGAAATAAAAAACTAAAAAACACAATTCAAACAAGAAATGGAAACAGGTACAAATCTATAAATTGAGTATGAAATACCTCATTTTGGAAATAATAAGATCCCTTTTCTCGTTTACCTTTGTTGCTTGACATGTTTTGGTGTCCTACGACAATTTTTTTTCCTCTAGACTGTGTAAAATCCCTTCTCTTTTCTTCGTACGTTTTTCTCCCTTCCCTCTAATGGTTATAAACAACAATAGTGTGAAATGTATGGACATGGGTTTTATTTTCATCCCTAGTAGGGGATGAATGACATGAAGAAATTAATTTGTGACTGCTAAAGGCCGAATCACACCCAAAAATCATGCTCCCTCAATTTTAGATTGTGAGTTCCAAGCTCCCACGATTTTCCAAGTTCCAAGAAATACGTGCAGAAGTTCCAATGATTAATGTCAAATTCTTTAAATTTTTGAATGATTTACAATATTGGTGAATTATTTGTTTTTCATTGCGCGGGCCCTTTTTTATTTTTTCATTGGGTTTGAATAATTGGGGCTAAATTGGGCTTCATTAGTGTTGGATTTAGCACCAACTATTGGCCCAAAATATAATCATGTTGGGGCGCTAAATCCAACGCTAATGGCACCCAATTTAGTGTTGAATAATGGACAAAAATGTAATCATGTTGGGGAAATTCAAATGGGGGAATACCATCCTATCTCCCACATGACGTGCATGCATTCTATATTGAGCACACTTCATATGATCTGGATTTATGAGCGGAACGAAATGAAACAATAGATTTATAATATTAACACAGAGACACAATGAATAATAACAGAGATACAGTAAAACTTGACTTCTATTAAATACGAAATATGTTGAAAACTGTAAAATGAAGGCTGAAAAAAATCTTGCTAGAATGGTGGCAGCTTATCTCTGAGAAGAGATGTGACAGCTACGCTCATTTGCAAGAAGATGAGTACAATGAGGCTATGAAGTCATTTTTACAATAAACAGGAATTCCAAAACCCTATACATCTAAAAACCTAAACCTAGGAGATGAAGCGCCAAAAGTCATGTGCGCCCTGTTGGGGTAAGTTAGTACATCAACTTCCCGGGGTCGTAACTTTTGCATACGATCTATGTTTAGGGTGAATGATATCTCATTGGAAATGTATTGATGAGGAKATTCATTYAGGGGGATCAATTAAATCCTTTGGATATCATTGAGTTTCTTGATCACGAAAAAGCATTGTTTGGGCCCTTAAAATGGCCCCAGAAGTTCAAGAACCGAAAAAATGCTAAAAATAGTAAGTTGCCAAAAAATTGTTTTGAGCCATTTGGAAAAGTTTTGTGGCCATCGATATCCTATTGGATCAATCCTCCCCCCTTAGGAAGCAATTTTATCCATTTCGTTGAGTTTCCCCATTAGATGAGGAAATTTCTGCTGAATTTGGCCCTAGGTGAGCCACTTGCCTTGGTGCAGGAGTGCCCCGCTTTGACAACCAAATAAATTTAGATCCTCTGCTGATGAGTTCCCTTGAACTACATGTCCATGATTTTATTAGTGGATTCATGTTCTATGCAGTCATGGTTGAGCTCTATTGGTGACAACTATTCTTCTATCTCCGAGGTGTCCAATAATGGTGGAAAATAAAGCCGAAACAGATCCACATTGAACACTAGGTGCTAGCCAAGGAAGGGGGGGAGTTTGAGCTCAAAATAATTGTCACCCACATCCTTGGTGATGGTGTAGGGTCTATAATGGAGTAGAAAAATCTTCTGATGATGCCCTGTAAGGATTTTTTTTTGCAAGTGCAACCAAAATTTGTCTCCCACTTGAAACTGGTGTGGCACCCAATGTTGATCATGGCACTACTTCTATTTGGAATTGGACTTATGTAAAATATCTTAAACCTATTGGTGGATGTGTTGGATCCATTCAATGAACTGAGTGGATTTTTCAAGTCTAGTTGGAGCATGTGACAAGTCTTGATGGGTGGCTGGAAGGGGTAGTGCAACATCCATGGGTCCTAATGGTTGAAATCCCAACCCCACCTGAAAGGGGATGTGGCCAGTTGAGCTATGTATGGCTCTATTGTATCTATGTTGAACATAGGGAAGACTCTCATCCTAGGTGCGGGGGTTCTTGGAATTTTACATGTGCAATATGTGCAGGATCATCTTGTTGAAGACCTCAGTTTCGCCATCTATTTGGGGGTGGAAGGTAGTGGAATTGGTGATCTTGGTGTCTAGTAGTGACCAAAGAATCTACCAGAATGTGTCGAGAAACTATCTATCCAGATCTGAGATAATGGTTTTTTGGATCCCAAAGTGTACCCACACTCATTCAAAGAAGAGCATGACAGTGGCCTCCATTGTCATGCTCTTCTTGCAGGCAACCAAAATCACCATCTTGGAAAAGTGATCAACAACCACAAAAACAAATTCATTTCTCTTCTTCATGGACAGAAGGCCCAACATGTAGTCCATTGATATGGATTTCCAGGGCCTGTTAGGAGTAGGAAGAGGAGTGTATAAGCCTTGTTTCTTAGTGGTCTATTTGGAAATAGCGCAAGCAGTGTAGGACTGAATATACTTGATGACGTCTTGTCAAATTTTCATCCAATAGAAATTTCATTGCAACACTGCCATTGTCTTTTCCATGCCAAAATTTACTAGCAACCAACTATAGTGGGATTCCCAAATAATATTCACTCGCTCAATTGATGGAACACAGAGATGGCCCATATGACATATCATCTTTTCCTGAAGATGGAAATTAGTGACAGTTGTGTTTATGCCCAACATCCGGTAGGTGTTGGCGAAGTCAAGATCTATCTCATAGAGGTGGGGCCATCCAGAGGTCTTGTGGCCGCAAGAATCGAGCACTGTGGTGAGTGTCACGACTGGATGTTGGTTGAGGCAATCAGGGACTCGGTTGATACTTCCTACTTTATACTTGATGTTGAGTTGGAACTATTGCAAACATGTGGACCACTTCTGATGGCCGTCATTCTACGATTTTACTTGTGTCTACATGAACTATAGCAACTTATGATCAGTGTGGATGACTGTCTCCTTCCAGAGAATGTAATGCCTCCATTGGTTCCAGGATTTCACAATGGAGTACATTTCTTTTTCATAAGTAGGGTACTTACGAACAACATCTAATAGTGTCTCACTATGATAGGCCATGGGGTGGCTATGCTGAGTGATGACTACACCCATAGAATAGTTTAAAGCATCTGTCTTGATCTCAAAGGGTTTTTGCAGGTCAAGTATTGAAAGAACTGGGGAGGATAACAAGCACTACTTCAGATAATTAAACACTTTCTATTGGGATAGGCCCCACACAAATTTTTCCCTACCACCACCCCTGGTTATTTGGCTAAGGGTTGATGCAACATGGGAGAATCCCAACACGAACCTATGATAGAAATTGGCAAATCCTAAGAATCTCTGAAGCTCAATGAGCGTGGTTGGGGTTGGCTTGTCATAGATGACTTGGATCTTGGAAGGATCAACATGCACACCATGCACATCAAAAATGTGTCCTAGGTATTGGACCCTATCCATGTCGAAGGAGCATTTTTCCAAGTTGGCATATCACTTGTTTTGTTGCAGAGCCTGTAGATCCTGTTGAATATGTTGCAAGTATTCTACCCAAGTCTCGTTGTAGATGAGGATGTCATCCAAATACACCACCACAAAATAATTAGTGAAAGTCCCAATATATCATCCATCATCCTCATGAAAGTTGTTGGGGCATTTTCCAAACCAAAGAGCATGACCAACCATTCAAAAATACCTTCTTTTGACTTGAAGGAAGTTTTCCATACATTTTTTCTGTTCTATTGGGACCTGATGGTAGCCAGAATTCAGATCAATCTTACTGAAGTATTTGCCCCCCTTGAGATGATCAAAGAGATTATCGATTCAAGGAATCAGGTACCAATTCCTGGCTGTGATTTTATTTAGGGCCCGGTAATCAATGAAGAGTCGCCAAGTCCCATCTTTCTTCTACATCAGTATGATTGGGCTTTCACAAGGTGATGATATGGGTCGAATGTGCACCTTGTAAATAAATTATAGGATCTGACACTTGATCTTCTATTTTTCTAGCAGAGAGCAATGATAGATTGACCTATTGGGTAGCAGTGTGTTGGGGGTGAGATCGATGTGATGTTTGACCTAACAGTGTTGAGGTACCCCCAATAGGTGATGATAAGATGTCTTTGTATTCTTCCATGACCTTATCCAATTTTTTTTTTTGCGTGGAGAGGTCAGTTGTGAAGGCCATGGATGTGGATACAACCTTATGCTCACTCTAAGAGCGAATCATGAAGAAGACAAACTTCTCAGTTTGAGAAATTACCTTCCAAAATTGCTTGGCAGAGATCAAGGAAATAGCACTAGGTGGGACTACCTCGAGAATCCTGTACAATTTCCTATTTAAAGTAATAATAAAACTACGAGGCCTAGACTCATATACAACATGATGTTTCCATAAGTAAGGTTGGCCCAAAATAACATCACAAAATTCAAGGGGAGAAACATCACACAATAACTCATCCTTAAATGGCTTGATGTCGTATGGCAGGAAACACTATTGGCTGACGCGAAGATCTCTTCCTTGACAGAGCCATCTGATGGTGTAGGGTTGTAGGTGTGGTGTTGTCAACATAGCTAGATACTTGACGACCTATGTTGAGATGAGGTTCTTTTGGCTACCGCTATCAACGATGAAGTGCATCAGAGTTCCTTTTACCCACATCTATGAATGAAATAGGAGCTTTAATTCCTTTGGCTCATCAGGTTCACCGGGATGGATCTTGGTGGTAGGAACAGTCGCACTAGGTTCCACGTCAATGATCTATATCCCATTTTCTATTTCTGACTAGGAGTCGGAACCCACATTTGATTCAAAGGATTTTATCTCAGCCATCAATGACTTCTTTGAGCAGAAATCAACAATGTTATGTGAGGCTCTTATGGAAGTCGCACCACTTCCTGGTATCTTTCTTCATCTTCCCATTGTCCTTATTTTCTTGCAGCTTGGACTGGTTTTCCTAAGGTTTCCCATATTTTATATGTCCTTTGTTCTACGTGTTGGGGCTTCCCTTTCCCTGATTCTATTGGGAGGGGTTCCGAGACCCAAACTGCCGCATCTTTTGTTTCATCTTCTACTCGATTTTTATGGCATATCAATACGCTGCACCCAAGGATGAGATTTCCAAAAAATCCATTTCTATATGGATGTATATATTCAAACCACCACGGTACTTGAGAACCATATCTCTCTCTGAATCTTTGATACCCATATTAGTGCGTAAGGTATGGAAGATATTAGTGAACTTTGGCATTGTTTAGTCTCTTTCATGCCATAGTGTGGTCCATCTTGTATACAAGTCATCATAACTTCCAACAGGGTAGTATTGTTCCTTAACAACATCCCTGAAGTAACCTCAAGTGGGTGCAACTACAAATAATTTGGATCCCTCTATTTCCTTTTTCTCATGGAAAGTATCCCACCAATATTTGACATGGGTGATGGCCTTGAGGAGTCAAATGTAATCTTTTCTCTATCGAAAAAGTTGTGGATAGAAAAATACCCTTCTATAAGGTTTAACCATTTATCTATGACATCCGCATCTATTTGAAATTCAAATATAGGAATATAAAAATTGATTTGTACCTTGAATGTGGCGGTGACTCCACTTGAGGTTGATGTGTCACTTTTCGACAATCGTCGAAGGATTTGTGCAAAGATGTTGATCCAGATTATTTTCGACACGAAATGAGAACGGAGATATAATAAATAAATGCATAGAGATATCATAGATATTCAATAATATAACAGAAATGTATCAGAGATGCAACCATAAACATAGATATACAGTAATACACGATTTCTATTAATCAAAGAAATGTACAGAGACTGTAAAAATATAGAGTGAAAGACTCTCTAGAATGGTGGCGTCTTATCTCTAAGAAGAGATGTGACGGTTGCACTCATTCACAAGAAGATGATTACAATGAGGATCTGAAGGCCTTTTTACAATAAACAGGAATGCCAAAATTCCTAGACATCCAAAAACCTAACCCTAGGAGATGAAGCGTCAAAATTCATGTGGGCCCCGTTTGGGTAAGTTAGTGCATCAACTTCCTGGGGTCGTAACTTTTGCATACAATCTTCGTTTTAGGTGCATGATAGCCCATTGGAAAGGTATCATTGAGGAGATTCATTTTGGGGCCTCAATGATGCCTTCATATATCATTGAGTTGGGTCGATCCTGAAAAACCTTCATTTAGGCCCTCAAAATGGCCCCGGAAGTTAAAACCTGCTAAAAATAGTAAATTGCCAAAATTGCCAGAAAATTGTTTTGAGCCAGTTGGAAAAGGTGGGTGGCCACTGATATCCATATAGATCAATCCTCCCTCCTTAGGAAGAAATGGTCTCCATTGCATTGAGTTCCCGGGGGAGAGGAGAAATCATTTTTTGAATCTGCATCTTGGTGAGTTGCTTGCCTTGCTGAAGACGTCGTGCTGCTCAGTTTGTGGAAGTCTGTCACGAACCTGTTTAGGTTGAGGCTATTCAACAAGTCGAGATACATGAGAGGATGGTGTGCAGAAGGAATCTTTGAATTTTTATGCAGCCTTGTCAACCTGCTTCTGTGGGATAGAAGGTTCTTGGGGTGAGGTTGTAGTGGTTGCAGTGTCCTTCTGTTCTCCTTTTGAACAGATTGTGAAGAAGCTAAATTTTGCAATATGAGATACTACTTTGTGA
>SNQJ01S0034334.1:87925-102523 GCA_010110895.2 Picea sitchensis | reverse complement strand
AACCATAAACACATATATATAGTAATACACGATTTATATTAATCAAAGAAATGTACAGAGACTGTAAAAATACAGAGTGAAAGACTCGCTAGAATGGTGGCGGATTATCTCTGAGAAGAGATGTGACGGTTGCGCTCATTCGCAAGAAGATGATTACAATGAGGCTTTGAAGGCCTTTTTACAATAAACAGGAATTCCAAAATTCCTAGACATGCAAAAACCTAACCCTAGGAGATGAAGCGTCAAAAGTCACGTGGGCCTCGTTTGGGTAAGTTAGTGCATCAACTTATCGGGGTCGTAACTTTTGCATACGATCTTCGTTTTAGGTGCATGATAGCCCGTTGGAAAGGTATCATCGAGGAGATTCATTTTGGGGACTCAATGATTCCTTCAACTATCATTGAGTTGGTTTGATCCCAAAAAACCTTCATTTAGGCCCTCAAAATGGCCACGGAAGTTAAAACCAGCTAAAAATAGTAAATTGCCAAAATTGCCAGAAAATTGTTTTGAGCCAGTTGGAAAAGGTGGGTGGCCACTGATATCCATCTGGATCATATTTCCATCATTGAGTTCCTCTGTCACTCAAGGGATTCCTTAAGAAAAAATTTGAAAGGATACCTTGTCTTGTCATATTTATTTTCATCCTCCATGGACAGTTTCTTGGGCGTGTGAGAGAATGTTTCCTCAAGAGAAACAAGCTCAAGACCTAACTCTCAATACCTTGACCACATCAGGGACATGCATTAAAAAAGCAGCAAGGAGCAGACCGCTTTGATACCACTGATATGGATTTATGAGTGAAAAGAAATGAAATCACAGATTTATAATATTAATATAGAGACACAATGAAAAATAATAGAGATACAATACAAATTGACTTCTATTAAATAATAAATATGTTGAAAATTGTAAAATGCAAACTGAAAACAAGCTTGCTAGAATGGTGGCAGCTTATCTCTAAGAAGAGATGTGAAAACTACGCTCATTCACAAGAATATGAGTAAAATTAGGCTACGAAGGAATTTTTACAATAAACATGAATTCCAAAATCCTATACATCCAAAATCCTAACCCTGGGAGATGAAGCACAAAAATTCATGTGGGCCCCATTGGGGTAAGTTAGTATGTCAACTTCCCGGGGTCATAACTTTTCCATATGATCTTCGTTTAGGGCACACGATAGCTCATTGGAAAGGTATTAATGAGGAGATTCATTTAGGGGTCTAATTCAAAGCCTTTAATTATAATTAGGGTTACCTATCATGAAAATTCATATTTTGGGCCCTCAAAATGGCCCCAGAAGTTCAGGAACCAAAAAACTGCTAAAAATAGTAAGTTGCCAAAAACCTATTTTGAGGAAGTTGGAAAAGGTGGGTGGCCATAGATATCCTCCTGGATCATCATATTAACATGTATTATTATGTAATTCCAATGGGATAGCAAGTTAATACACTAGAGTCAACCTCCTCACTTCACCTTCAATCCTCCTTTGCAGGTGATTAAGAGTTGTATAATGGTGGAGTTGAGTGATGCTTGTGGGTCTATTTGGGTTGGAAATTGGACATGGCCTAACTTAATTTCACTTTATCTAGACCTAAACCCCTTCTCCAAGCATGAGCGATGGATAGAGTTTGGCATTATGTTGGTAATTAGTTATGTTAGTGAATTAGTAAGAATGATGGCAACAATGGAGCATTGACATTGTAAGAACAAGTGTTTTATTTTGTTTGAGCTTACAGAGGCAAGGAGAGGAGTGTAGAGGTGCGAGAGGGAGATAACAGAATAATAGTGTAGTATAATCGATCATTTTCTAAAATAGGTGCAATGGTATGCAATGATATTCGAAATGGTATGCCTTGGTATGCAATGGTATTGGAAATGGTATTTATTATGCATTGGTATGAAATGGTATTGACAATGGTATGCAATGGTATTTGTATGAAATCGTATGCAATGCTATTGGTATGAAATCGTATGCAATGGTATTGGAAATGGTATGCAATGGTATGCAAAGGTATGCAATGGTATGGTATGGTATGCATTGGTATTTGTATGCATTGACAATGGTATGCATTTCCTTTCCATTGTATGGTATGGTATGGTATGCATTGGTATGGTATGGTATGGTATGCAATGGTATTGGTATGCATTTCCAATGGTATGCATTTCCTCTCCATTGTATGGTATGATATGGTATGGTATGGTATGGTATGGTATGCATTGCAAATGGTATTGATTTCCTTTCCCTTTTATGGTATGCATTGGAAATGGTATGTTATGGTATGGTATGGTATGCAATGGTATGCATTGGTATGAAATGGTATTGGTATGAAATAGTATGAAATGGTATCCAATGGTATTCAATGGTATGCAATGGTATTGGAAATGGTATTTATTATGTATTGGCATGCAATGGTATTGGAAATTGGTATGCAATGTGATACAGGAGAATCCTTGGGCTCGAGCAATCTGCATCACCCAAAAATATTTTCATTCTGCAAATAGGAAATAAGTCGAATAAGAACTATGTTAGTGGTCCATTTTATTTAGTCGGTTTGTTGTAAATTCGAACTGTTAATTACTCCTGCAAGTACTCTTTCTATGTTGAAACTCGTGCTGAAACACTTATTGAAACTCATGTTGAAACTCGTGTTGAAACACATGCTTAAACTTGTGTTGAAACTCGTGATGAAACTACCATGTATGGAGAAATTTTACAAGTGTCACGCTGAAACACGTGTTGAAAGTCATGCTGAAACACTCGCACATAATGAAAATTCACAAGTGTCATGATATTTCTTTATTTGCAAAAATTTGTCCATATGCATTTGATTTTTCCACGCTAGTATGCATTCATGATGAGTCGCAGAGAAATCACGACTAAAGCACAAAATGTAACCTGAGGACAAAAGGAAGTTGAAGCAATCTGGAAGACAAAGAGACGATTTGAGTAACAACTCATTCTTGGAGGGAAGGAAAATCATTTCAGATCCGAGGAGGAGTTTTAAAAATAAATGGAGTGTGATTTTGAAGGGGTTGGTGATCCACAAAGCAAGGAAATCGTAGAAGGTGGACTGGATAAAAATATTCCATATGGGGTGAGCACACAGGAAGGGAGAAACAAAATCTCAACCCATATACACAGACGATTACCCTCTGGACGATTTCATAGTGGTTTTTATCCACACCAGAATAAATTCATGGATGCCTTTTAACCTAGGCTTGATTTAATGTAAATCCTTTATTTACTTCGAATTAATAAAATAGTGGTGCTTCATTTCATGTTTTCTATTGTTTTAGTTTCCAGTGGATTCCTCATTATTTGGAAAAAGTATTTCTGGTTTTTTTTCGCTATACATTCTATAACAGGGTGTGTGTTGTATCCCCGTTACCTATGCATTATGCGGTATCAGAGCTCAGTTCTTCTCTGGGATTATCATCTAATCTGTTTCTATGAGATAGGGTACAAAATACCAATTCGTGGTGGTTGCTCAACAAGAGTGTTGGAAGTCAAGTTGGGTTACAGAACCGTGTGAGATCTGTGGATGTTGGTGAGATGCCTACAACTTGGAGGAATGTCATTGTGAAGGAGAGGAGAAAGAAGGGGAGGTGCAGGAAATTGAGAAATAGAAAATTTGGGAAGAGGAACAGAGGAATTGGAAAATCGTAGGAATGGAGATGATAAAGTATACTCAAATCCAGAAGAAGAAATCAAAGATGAATAGGACAGTGATGAAAGAGACCCAACATCTAAATTGATTTCATATTTGAGTAATGGGGTTAGTGCAAAGGTTGAGGTTTTTTTCTATGATTGTAGTCCGAGAGATGATGTTCTCGTTCACTGGATTGGAGAGCTCGAAAGATACTTCGAGTATGAAAATGTTCAAGATCCAAATCGGGTAAGATTTGTTGTTACAAAATTGAAAGGCTATGCAGCACTATGGTGGGATATACTACAGAAGGATAGAGTGAATAAATAGCTCGATAAAATCAGAACTTGGAAGAAGATGGTTACCAAGGTTAAAGAGAAATTTATTCCTGTCGATTACCAGCAGAATTTGTTCTGACAAGTCTAGAACCTCATACAAAGGGAGACATTTATTCGTGAATACAATGAAGAGTTATTTGGGCTATTACTCAGAGCGGGCCTAAAAGAACCAAAATTCCAATGAGTTGCAAGGTATGTAAATGGGATAAAGTATTTAATTCAGGATGAAATGAGCACACATTATTTCTACATTGTTGATGAAGTTTATCAAGTTGCCCTAAAGGTAGAAGAAAATATTGAGAGGAAAACACAGCCTAGAGGTAGAGGAAGAGGTTTTAAAGGATAAGGTAAAGTAATGACTCCTAAAGGTAGAAAAAAGGAAGAAGATTTTTCTAGTGGTCAACGTGGAAGAGGAGGAAATGGAGCTGGTAGCATTTTACTATTTCTGTAGTTATGATTGAATGGTTAGATAGATGAATGAATGGTTTTACTTGCAGGGCACACTAGAATAGATATGCAGAATAAATGTTATGAATGAATACATGGATTTAGTGAATAATGTAATAGAATGCATGGTTAACTAGAGATAATAATTAAGAAAGAAAATCCTCCAATACTTTCCATGACTGTGGACACCTACGTCCTACAGTCACCCATAAACCATCTCGGGTGAGACTATGTTTTGCACTTTGTGCACGGTGTATCCTTTCAGTTTACAAGAAGGGTTGATGGTGATAATGGTTTTGTTGGAGAACTAAGGTAGAACCCGGGTCAGCCCATAAGTCCAACAACAAAAAATCAACACTTAGTAGTGTGTAAATTTGGTGTGTAACAACATCCTTTCTCACCAATATTCCCTATTGCTACACCCTATTTACCCATATTTACCCATATTTATGAAGCTAATGTGCCTAATAAGATTATAGAGTTAAAGTGATTTTTATTTCTACAATTTCAATTGTTTTTAATAATATTCCCCTTGTATTAAGCAATCTCTATTTACCCATATTTATCTTATTTATGAAGCTAATGTGCCTAATAAGATTATAGAGTTAAAGTGATTTTTATTTCTACAATTTCAATTGTTTTTAATGATTTGGGAAGAATTTAGATTGGTATTTCTAATGACAGTTACTTTAATCTCAGTTCCTGCTACGCTTAATGAGTTCCTGCCAAGATTGATGAGTTCTTGTTGCTCTGGTTCAGAACCGGTTCCTGTCATCATCAACTCTCTTACTTCCACGTGTCCAAACGAGATTTGATCTCATGGGTTTTTCAAGTTGAAGGTTGAATGTGGTGAGGTGTTCCTATGCTCACACCCAAGTTGTCTTGGAGAAGCGCAATTCCTTGGTTAATGGTCCAGTCAAATCCCTTCCTGTGGGCAGGTCGTTAGCGAGTATTTTTGGATCACGATATGATGGATCTCATTCATACACACTATGTGTCATATGAATGAGATGATGAGATGGTTTATGTTTGATCTATTTTATATTCTCATCCAAGACCAATTCCTTAAGATCGCAGTGTAAGGATATAGTATATCTATATTTTCTAATTTGTAATTTTGTTCTATGCGCAAGGAATGACCCATCAATTTGTTGAACATACTCTATATGTTCGATGGGATCTCTATCTATGTAATTCAAAGTCTATATATATGTCAAAACTTGTATGAGATAAGATAAGAGGAGAGACTATGATGTAATGAAATGATAATGCTTTAACATTGATGTAATGAAGTTGTAATATTCTTTGTATATTCTCTTGGATAATGGAATAAATATGTTTTTGTTGTGAACTTCCTTCACCAATGTGATGTTGGTTGGGAGGGCCCCTCAATTCAGTTCACGTTTCTCTTTTATTTTACAACAATAGGATTTATTAGCAAACTAGTTCGTAGTTCCATTCTTTGGTTTCATAAATAGTATATGTTTGGTTCATTGTTTCAATACTTAGTTTTCATTATTTATAGTTTCACAGTGTGTTATTCCTTTGTAGATAAGGAAAGTCTCCATTGAAGGTTGAACGATATATTGATTTTTCTCAATTTATTGTATGAACACTTGAGTTGATAATAGTGAAAAATTTGCAACATGTGCCATTAAGAAAATCATGTGTTGTAAATCAAATGATGAGGGATCTCTTTTCAATATTCATTTAAAAGTATGTTTTCAATTGAATTTAGAAAGATAAGTTTCATTGATTGTGGAACATGATTTACTTCATAGTGTATTACTGGAACACTTGATGGTGAAAGATTGTACTCGATGCCTAGAAATTACTCTTGCAAACTCAATCCAGCGATCACATATCTCTTTGATGAAGTTCAGTTTCATAGATTAGGTTACTTATTGTTGTGTGTTTCTTTCAAGAATTTAGTGATATTTCTATGTACACCACTAACGGGTAGCCATTGAAGACTAAGGAAATAATTTGCTACACACACATAGCCACATGAACATTTAATTAATGAAAGAATGTGGTTCAATACCCAATAGCAGCTAGGCAATCCTACAATGCAGTGAAACTTTGTGGTTTAGTTTACTTGCTCTTGATTTCAATTTGGATTTCTCAGTAGTTGTCATCATTAGTTTAGGATAGGCTAGGCTCCAATCCTACATTTCCTGTGCTTACATCTTGAATTTTACGCTCCCATATTGATGAATTAATATAAAGGATTTATGCACATAAATAACCCGACATTTTTGGCACCGTTGTCGGGGAGATGCTAAAGGGATTAGAGCACTTACAATTTTATTTATGCTCATAATTTTGTTGCACCAACATTTAAGACTTGGAGGAGGAGAAATGGTAAAATGCAAAGGCACCCTCACTTTAGGATAATGGAAGAAAAACTATCAAAATGGTTTGCTTCCACTTCCAACTTTGCCAAAAAGACAAAATACAATTAAAAAATAAAGATACATTGATTACAAATTGTACAAAGGTGTGTCAAAAATCCAATTCGAATCAGCCACTGCATGTATTGAAAGGAAAGTAACCCCACAGGTGTGATGCAATGAGATATATTTGAGTGATCCATCCAATCATGTTGCAAATAAATAATAATAATTATTATTATTTAAATAACACCACATGTGTTATGCAAGAAAAGATATTTTGATGATCCAATCATCTTGCAAATAAGTAATTATTTTAATTATTTAAAAATTGCTAATTTTTGTAACTTCACTAAAAATCAATACGTAAAACTATGCTAGAGTGTGATTAATAAGAGATTGCTACACCCAAAACAAAACAATGTTGCATCTACAACAATTGCAAGACAAGAAAGCATAGGAATAGGGTGTCATTCAAGAATTTGTCAAAGGTTTGTCAATTGGGTTTACCTTGGATGGTTGTGAGCAATGATTGTTATCCTCCCCACTGTTGGTCAATATAATTGCTTAATTAACTCAAACAATCAAGTGCTACATAAATTATCAACCCAGGGAAGTCTATTTATTTCAAAGATAACCACGCACTATATATGCTCAATTCCAAAAGAAACTTAGAGTTGTAGTAAAGGAAACTATATTAATCACACTTGCCTTGAATGAACTGAAGTTCTGACTTGAATTACAGGAAAACAACCTACCTATTGCAGATCTTTAAAGATTAATCTAAAGAATCCTGGATTACATTAAAATAAAAATTGCAACAGGAAAGAATAACTGTTCTGTAACCAGAGAACATGACCCTTACTCTCAAGCAGAAACTTCAGTACCTTATTTCTGATTAACACACTTTCATGGGAACAACAATGTAGAGAAAGCTAACTCTATCTAGCAGAGAACAGGGCCATCTAATTCCTTCCTTTCTAAGAAGGAACCCTTCGCCCAATTTATGATTAGCACACTTGTGAAAAGTAACTGAATTCTACAGAGAACAGGACCCCTTGATCCCTTCCTTTCTAAGCAGGAATCCTTAACCCAGTCTCTGGCTAGCACACTTGCAGAATTAATTGAAATCTACAGAGAACATGACCTTTTGATCCCTTCCTTTCTAAGCAGGAACCTTTAATCCAGTCTCTGGCTAGCACACTTGCAGAAATAATTGAAATCTACAGAGAACAAGACCTTCTGATCCCTTCCTTTCTAAGCAGGAATCTTTAACCTAGTCTTTGGCTAGCACACTTGCAGAAATAATTGAAATCTACAGAGAACAAGACCTTCTGATCCCTTCCTTTCTAACCAGGAACCTTTAACCCAGTCTCTGGCTAGCACACTTGCAGAAATAATTGAAATCTACAGAGAACAAGACCTTCTGATCCCTTCCTTTCTAAGAAGGAACCTTTAACCCAGCCTCTGGCTAGCACACTTCATAAAATCATCACACAAGATTGCTAATAAAAAGGATTATAATGTAACGTTCAATAAACCAAAGTTCTTAACAAGACAGAGTTCAGTAGTGTTTCAGCAAAGCAAAATTCATTAAAAGTAGTTTTTTAGCAGACAAAAGTTAATCAAGTCATAAACAAAGATTATACTAACACACTCTAAAACTAACGGGTGAATCTTGTGAAGAAGGTGAGCCCTCCCTTCTCACAAGATTCCCCTGAGACGAAAAATCTAGAGAAGGATGCTCAAAACAATTTTCTATTCATCTATCAATGTATCATATTACAATCTGAAATTGAAGTACGTCCCTCTCTCTAAAGCTTTCTCAATACATAAAACTTGTATCCTTTCGAATGGTGATTTCCTCTTATTTAAAGAGGGAATCCCTTCAATACAATTGATCAAAAATTACAATGTGTATTTGAGTCCTATTCTTAGTCAGATTGACTTTCTAAACCATAATAGGATGTCCTAGTCTCGTGCTATAGAATGCTATTGCAAGTACTGAATGAGATGTTGTTGTTACGGTTGGAGTAATAGTTTCTTCTCGTTGCTGCTGATGTTGTTTTAGCATCGCAAATCGCGGGTTGTTTCAGCCACGTGATTTGCGCTTTGTTGTAAGGTTGTTGTTGACCGCTAACTGTGTAACAACTTCCTTTGTGTTTCGGCATCGTCGGTCCTGGGCTGTGTAACGGTTTCCTCTGTGTTTCAGCATCTGCGACTCTGGACTGTGTAACAGCTCTGTGTTTCAGCATCTGCGACTCTAGACTGTGTAACAGCTCTGTGTTTCAGCATCTGTGACTGTGGACTGTGTAACAACTCTGTGTTTCAGCATCAGGCCTCAAATGCTAATCTGCAGTTTGAACTGTTTCAACACTTATACATTTCTAATCAATGGTTAAGTACGAGAATGATGTAAAATATTATGCAAAACAGATTAAACGTATAGTAATGAGAAGGGGCGTTTGTATACCTTTGGAATGATCAGATAAAGTGATAGTATGAGTTTAAATGTGGGTGATCAAGAGTGTAATAGTGGCAAAAAGTATAGGAAAAAAGGTACATTGTGTGGTCCTAACATCCCCCCCAACTCAAGGTGTTGCATGTCCTCAGGCAACGTCACTTTGAATCAGAGTCTGGATACCGACTCTGAGCGTGTAAATTACTCAAGCAGTAGCTCTGGGAGGTACTGTCCGTTGGTGTTCTGAACCCTTGGACCTACTGTGATCTTTGCCATGCTGTTGTTTCTGTCTTCTTAGGAAGCTTATAACTGATTTAATACCTTTCTATTGGCAACCAGAGGATAGGAAAATAAAACCAGTACCCTATCCAGTTTTCAACACAATGTTGAATACACTGGATGTAGTTAGGTACCCTGGAAATTGATACCTCAAGGTTGGTAGGGTTAAAAGGATTGTGTTCTTGTCTCTTTTTAGTGGATTGCTGCCAAAACAAGTTATTTTCCTAGAGGGCAGGAATCTCTATGGATCTGATGATCTGCTGACAATCCTGGAGCACTCTTGATTGTAGTTGTTGAATATGTTCAGTCATGCCTGGGTTCTTTAAGAATTCATAATATTCTCTGACAAAGGTGGTTGCTTTCTGTGGTTCTGGTCTTATCCATAGAAGGCGGTTGTCTTCGTTGTGTTTAGCATCCACAAAGTCATCTTGCCAAATGATTTGATTGTAGAAAAAGGAGGTGAACGCTCGAATCTGAATGTCCCCAACAAGAGGATTGAGGTTCAGTTGCCTGTTCTCAGGGATGGCTTTGTTGTGGAAATATGCCTCACAAAGGAGGTGTCGATCTCTAGCAGATGCTTCTGTGAAAGTTTTGACAAAGTCTGTTGGGTGTAGTACTGCATAGGATTTTCCTTCTATAATTGATTTGATCTGAAACCATGTGAGTCGCTCCATAAGGAACAAGGAGTAGTTACAAGATGGCTTTCTTGTGGCCAATAGATTTTGTGTCAAATCAAATACCCGGGCCATTCTACCTTTTAACTCCTTGTTCTGTTTCTTCAGGGCACGAGCTTCCTCACGTGTCTGCTCTAGAGCTTCCCAATTTGAGAAAGTGTGATTTATCCAGTTTTGTCTATGCACTTGCAGGATTTTGGCCTGTGTTTCAGCATATTCTTTCTTCCATTTTTGTATTGCTGCCTGCTCATCCCATAGATGAGTCTATGTTTCAGCGTTGCAAGTAGTGGGATGAGGTAAGGTCTGAGTAGACTGTTTTATAAAAGTGGGGAGATTGATCTAGCTGGGGGGTGTGAATTCCTCCATGGGCATTGTCTGTACAGCTTTGCTGACAAAGGTAGGGGCTTCTTTTGTTGCAATGCAGGGCTCAATCTTGAGCTTGGGAGGACCTGTTGGTTCTTGTGTTTCATCAAGTTCTTCCTTGACTACAAAAGGTGAAGGAATAGGGGTTGCTCCTATTACTGGGACTTGAGTTACCTTATAGCCCGCTTGATAGTAAATATCCCCACATTGGCAACACATATATTCTTTACACATGCTCTCTATAGTCTCTTCTGACAAGGTTGTTGTACGAGCCAAGGTGTATAAATTTAGTTCTTTTTCATATGCTTCCTTTGCCCTGGCTAATTCTTCCTTATATGCTTCCAGTTCAGACTTTAAAAACTCGTTTTCCTATAATACAGAGGCCATTGTTGGTTCTAGTTGTTGTGGAGCGGCTGTAGGAATGGTAGCTGAAACTTGTGTTTCATCTTCTTGATGTAAGGAAAGTAATGTTGCAGCGCCCTGGACCTCTGATTCCTGTATCTCCATTTCAATATCAGCAGTTGGTTCTTGTGTTTTAGCCGTAGATGGTTCTTGTGTGACAGCTATGGCTGGTTCTTGTGTTTCAGCCACTGAATAGGTAGCTAGTCTTTGTGTTTCAGCTACTTTATTTGAGGAGAGTAGTGTTTCAGCACCGTGGACTTCTGATTCCTGTATCTCAATTTCAATATCAGCGGCTGGTTCTTGTGTTTCAGCCACTAAACAGGTAGTTGGTTCTTGTGTTTCAGCTACAGAATGGGTAGCTGGTTCTTTTGTTTCAGCTACTTTATTTGAGACAGATGATGTCGCAACACCCTGGGCATCTGGTTCTTGTGTTTTAGTGCCCGTGGGTGGAATAGGCAAAGATCCCGGGGGTTGGGAGGTTGGAGGTGTACGGGGTATCAGTCGAATGTGTTGGGGGTGTAGGGTTGTGGCCATAATGGGTGGTCTTGTGGAGGCCCTTGTTCGCTTTTTCCGTAAGAAGGGCGGAAATAAGGGATTTATTTGTTTTCATTTACGTGGGGGTTTTTCCTCAATGATGGGGCAGGCGGAATTATCTGGCTCAGAGTCATCACTAAGAATATGAAGGGCGGGAGTGGATGATTCTGGTAAGATATGAGGCAGGTTTGGTATGGTAGGGGAATTGATTGGACTGGTTGGTTATGTGGGCGGGCTATTGGGTACTTCTAGAGGGTCTGGGGGATTTTGCGGTTGCTGCTCCTGGAGGTTTTCAGGGATTTCGACAGCTGCTTGGGGGTTTATGGGTGGATTATTTAGTGGAGGGTTTTGTTGAGCAAATCCCCTTTGTATGAGAAATTGGACAAGACGGTGATGGGTGAGTGAAAGGGTGGGTTCTTTAGCCTTTCTGCAATAATGCGCCATATTTTTCAAACATCCCAGCAAATAATAAGGAATATTGACCCGTCTATTATGCCTTAAATGAGATAACAGAAGAAAGTCGTGCTTATAAACTACCTGATACCGGCCCTCACAGGTTAGATAATGCTTGATGAATCTTGCAACTTTGGGCCATGGGGGTGGCAATGAGCTAAGTTGAACACCCCTGCCTTTAAATTCAATTCGTTCTTCTGGTAGGAAGAAGTTCTGCTGAGCATTCTGAATGATATGTTTACGGCTGAACATGCGAGTGTCGTTGATAGGGAGGCTTGAGACTTGTGCTATATCTTCCTCTGTTACTGAAATTCGGACCCCTTGGACAACAGAATGGTCTTCCTGAAGGTTAAGGGCAAATTGCAGGACCTGTTGTTCAGTATACCACTAGAGTCTCTGAAAGTAACTGAGCCATCCTGCCTGCTGAAAGATTTGATAAGCTGCTGGATAATGTTCTAATAGCGCTGTGGTGGCGGGTTCGTTTTGTATGACAGAGCCTCCCATAGCTATCAGCTTGGTAAGAAACAACGTCAAAGAGTTTGAGTATCAGCTTCTACGCAGAGTGAGTTTTCCGAGTGACGTTATGCAAAATGGCGGTCAAATATGCGAAAGGGTGGTGAAATAGGAGTGGCGGCGGTGAATTTGTGTGAAATGATGGTATCGAAGATTTGATGTGTCCTCCCCTCCCGTCAAGTGTGGCTAGTAATGATTTCACTTGAGTGGTCATAATGATATAGAATCTTCCCATTAACTATAGTCTAACTGAATTACATAAAATTTACATACCTCGCCTTACCTTTTGATTCGTTCTGCAAACAAAATATCGTGCTTGTCCGTGGTAGTCCTATCGTGGCTGAGACTTTTGATCTAATAGATGAATTGTGTCGAGGGTTTTCTGACTGGAAGGACGAACTATAATATGAGGGCGTAAAATCTTGCTGACAGATGATGGTGAAAGACTGGTGTTTCAGCAATAGAAAAGAACGAAACAATTGCTGGACAGTGTTGTTTCGGTGATGAGAAACTGTGAAAAACTGCTAAACAATGGTGTTTCAACATCGGAGGAAAGTCAAGAGTGTTGAACAGTGGTGTTTCAGCATCGGAAGAAAGTCAACAGTGGTGTTTCAGCATCAGAGGAAAGTCAAGAGTGCTGAACGGTGATGTTTCATCAACAGAAAAGAAAAGGGCGAAACAATTGTTGGACGGTGTTGTTTCGTCGATGAAGAATGGTGAGGAAATGGCAGACTATAGTGTTTTGGGAGTAAGAAAAATAAAAAGTGTTGAACAGTGGTGTTTCAGCATCGGGAAAATGATGAAAATTTGTTGGCAATGGTGTTTCAGCAATGGAAAAGAAAAGGCGAAACAATTGCTGGACGGTGTTGTTTCGTCGATGAAGAATGGTGAGGAAATGGTGGACTATAGTGTTTTGGGAGTAAGAAAAATAAAAAGTGTTGAACAGTGGTGTTTCAGCATCGGAATAAAGTCAACAGTGGTGTTTCAGCATCGGAGGAAAGTCAAGAGTGTTGAACGGTGGTGTTTCATCAACGGAAAAGAAAAGGGCGAAACAATTGTTGGACGGTGTTGTTTCGTCGATGAAGAATGGTGAGGAAATGGCGGATTGTAGTGTTTTAGCAGTAAGAAAAATAAAAAGTGTTGAACAGTGGTGTTTCAGCATCGGGAAAAATGATGAAAAGTTGTTGGCAATGGTGTTTCAGCAACGGAAAAGAAAAGGCGAAACAATTGTTGGACGGTGTTGTTTCGTTGATGAAGAATGGTGAGGAAAGGGGAAAAATGGTAAAAGGTTGTTGATCAGTGATGGGGGATTAGGTGTGGGGTTGGTGGTAGTGGTGTTTCGGTAATGAAGGAAAGTCAAGAGTACTGAATGATGGTGTTTCAGCATCGGGAAATTCAAGAGTGTTGAACGATGGTGTTTCAGCATCATGAAAGCTTGTCTCTTTGAAGTAGGATCGTCCTTTCCTGTGCTTTGATCGGGAATCTGCAAAAATCGACTGTAACATGATATTTCTTGATAGGGATTATTAGTAAATAAAATCTAATCTAATATAATACTAAAGAAATTAACTTAAAAGAATTAATTGCAATTAGGGGTAGAAACCCCCTCAACGAAGAGAAAATGGGCGTCTGCCATGCATGTGGCCTTAAAATCTTCTTTAGAAATAGGTCACTGGTACAGACGAAGTTGATGACCATTTACAAGTAACGGAGTTTTGGAGTCATCGATTGTGAGGAGCCTTACTGTTCCATTGGGGAAAACTGTGTCTACTTCGTAAGGTCCAAGCCATCTTGTACGTAGCTTCCCTTGAAATTCTTTGAACCGGGAATCATACAGTAGGGCCCAATTACCTTTTTGGAACTGCTTGTTCTTGATATTTTTGTCATGCCATTTTGATCTTTGCTGTTGAATTATGGTTGTTTGCTGAATGGCATCTATTCTTTTCTCCTCTAGTTCATTAAGCTGTTGCAACCTGGCTATCTGTGCATCGTTTAAATCAAGGTTGACAGCTAAAGAAGTCCTTAAGGTTTTTATCTCAAATTCCACATGAAAGACAACACTCTTTCCATAGACTAATTCATAGGGAGAGA
>SNQJ01S0034334.1:36425-73812 GCA_010110895.2 Picea sitchensis | reverse complement strand
TGGTCTAATTTGAAGGCACCAATGGCCTATGTGTGTGTTACCTTAGGTTGCTAGACTTTCATCTGTGTCCATACTTTGAAAGTATGTGAAGTGTATTGGTTGTTAGATAATGAATGAATACAATACTTGATGGTTTTGTACCTCTCTTAGTCTTTCTTATCTCTACCAGATTATGTGATTTTGCTTCTTGTTAAATTATTATATAAAAAAATCATACTTCTTTATTTCAATTTCAATTTGATAAATGATAAAAATATAGCAATTGGTCTTTAAGTAAATAACTTGAAGGTTAATTGAACTTGAAATAAGGCTATAAATTAGGGTAATAATCCATCCTATCTTGTCTTAGCCAAACAATATTAAAACAAATTTTGTGAAGAGGACTTCCATTTATTTTACTCATCATTTTCTTTGGCGACCATACTGGTGAAGAAAGACTCCATTTTCATTTCCCTAGTTTGTATCTTTTGTACACTTGTAAATTTATTGTTTATATTTACCGCTTTAATTTATGTTATTTGTCTGTTTTTAGCTTGTTTACTTTTGCTCATCTTTTTCTCTTAAATCATGACTATACCTAATCAAATAAATCCCAACCTAGGTGGTGGTTTAGAGCATCAAACCAACATTGCCTTGTACAATATCATTCTTGAGGATGCCAATAGTCAAGCTGAACTGAATCATTCTTGGGAAGTTGTTTTTGAAGAGGTTTGAATTAGGGAACAGTGGGATTCCCTTCAGAGGATGATTAGAAACCATCCTCATCATTAATTTACTATCATGATCATGCATACCCTTAATCAAACTAACATTCCTGGAGGCCCCATCAATCAGAACAACGTCTTATTTACTTTGTTTCAAGAAATCCTCAAACGTTCTCGTACTAGGGCGGAGTTACATCGTTACTGGGAAGTTATTGTTGTTGAAGTTTGTATCTAGCAAGATTTGGATGATCAAAGGAGACAAGCCCTCGACAAACCCCAATATTAATACATGTTATGTCCTCTTCCTCCAATATATCTCAACGAATATGAGGTCAATCACCTAACTTTCCTCTCATTCTCGAAGTAGGAAGAAGAAAATTTGTTCTACAAGGAAAACAACCTAAACTTTGTTGATCCTCATTTGATTCGGCTAGTTCCTCATCCTCTCCACTTCCTTACATCTTATAGATGTCTGGAACTAGTAGTGTAATAGGTAGTAGTGGATTTGGAGGTGGATCTAGCAGTTAATCCTCCTCACAACCTTCCTTCTCGACTTAAATCAGGAGTATCTATAGCCATGCTATCTCTGTTCAATCCAACGCTAATATAGCCCAGGTCATTAAGAAATATGGCTTGTTTGAATTTGAGGAAGATGCTACTACTACTTCATAGAATGTTTCTTCTCCCTTGAATCTTGCGCCCAAAACCAATCATTTGCCAAAATTCAGAGATCATTTGCCTACATTTTTGGGAAATGACATTATTTCCACAGAAGAGAATTTGATTGCTTTTTTGAATTCCTATCATAACATTGGTGCAAATGAAAACGATAAATGTATGTGTCTATTTGTGAATTCTCTAGAAGGAAAAATTGTGGTTGACTTTTTTGAATTTCCTCCGAAGATCTTCTCCACGTTGGAAGAGTTGGTCTATTTGTTCAAGTCCACTTTTGGACAGCCCAAAAGTCCAGCCGATCGATTAAAGGAGTACAATAATATTACATATAACAAAGGTGAAACAATTAAAGATTTCAATATTAACTTCACCAAGTTATATAATCAAATCCCTAACCTGATTAGACCTCAAAATCAAGATGCGTTCATGCACTACTACAATGCTTTTTCCTTTTCTTATTGCCACAGATTGGAAGAGAAATCCATAGACAATATTGGATCTTCCCATCAAACTTGTTTGAAATACGAAGAATAGTTAGACAGACCTGGTATTCCTAAGGAATATTATTCCAAACAAACTGATATGTCTATCGTTTTGTAAAGTATGCAAGACATTAACAATCGAATGATTTATTTTGAGAGAAAGGGAATTACTTTTACTTCCACTCTTGAACCTTCCACTCAGGATGGCACTAGGAAATTCACAAATAGTAAATTTCAGCCAAAATACTTATTGCCTAGAGTATGGTGTATTTTTTGCAAAGAACATCATGAGGAGAGCACTTGTGAAATCAAGAAAAATGTGAGGGATCGAGTCTTTGGAAAGAAACCAGATACTACCATTGTTGTCTTAGATTGGGCCCCACAAGATGATGTTATGGTAGTAAATACCATAAATAAATCATATGCCAATAAAGGAAAAGATTATTCTTCCAAGAATACTTTTTTCCCTACCACATCCACTCAAAATACCGACTCACAAGTTTCTCACCTTTTTACCAGTTATCAAGTCACCACTCATACTTCAAAGTATAATATTTTAAATTAGTTGGCTAACATAAAATCTTATGCTACTCTTTTGGATATGGTAATTGTACCAAAATAGTAGCGACATCTTAGAGATTTCATGGAAGGTAAAACTTCCAACATAGCCAATCTCACGAAAGATTAGGATGAAGAAGAATATCATGTGAATAGGATAGGTGTAAATAAATTTAGTAGATCTGTAAATTACCCCCCTTTCTATAATTCTGTAAATATTTTAGAAAAAATAGTCCATTGTTGCCTCATTGATGGTGGCTCAGGCCCAAGTGTCATGTCAAATATCATTATGGAAGAGCTAGGCCTCTCTTGTACAAACAGAAATGTGAGAAACATGTTCTCCTATAATAATCAACAACAATCCATGATTGATGAGATCAAATATATAACCTTAGTATTGCACACATCCAAAAATATGCACTACCCTTAACACTCAAGTCATTGATATTCCTATCTGCAATTACTAAATTATTTTGGGGAGAGACTGGTAAGCCCTAATGGGTGGTTACTTGTATTTAGATGGGTCACATCTGTCTATCCCTAAGGATGAAAATAATGTTATTGTTTTTAGAGAAGATCATATCTCACCTTACATTGAGAAAGTTCCTCTACTAAATGTCAATTATATTGAGGAAATCCTGGGTGTTTACTCTATTTTCATATAAGAAGATGACATACCACGCAAATAATTTGAATATGATGACAGAATGTGGCATATGCACTTTGATTGTGCATGCTCCAGTGAAGGAAATGGAGTTGGTATTATCCCTTACTCACTTGTAGGAAAAATTTATAACTTTTCTTTCAGGTTAGAATTTGCTTGCATCAACAATGTTGATGAGTTTGAAACCCTATTGTTAGGTATCGAAAATGATTATAATATGGTTTTTTGTCATCTTAATATATTTGGTGATTCTGAGCTTGTAGTTAACCTTGTTAGAAAAATCTATAACCCCAATAACAATATGATTAAAAGATACACTTAAGTTGTTTGGGCCTTGATTTCAAATATGTTGTATTTCAACATCACACACATAAAAAGGGAGCTTAACACCATGGCTAACATGTTGGAAGTTTTGATTGCCTCTCCTACTCGACAACTATTACCACAATGACCTTATTTCACTTTTTTGTCTCTATATAGTCCACATATACCTAACAATGTTGAATCATGGTAGGTTTTCAAAAATGATGAGGATATTCATGCTTTCTTACAAAATGAACTTCTTAAGCGTAAGGAAGTGATTTCTATTAAAGATGATAATTTTCCAAAAGGCTTGACTCGTCTTGAGAGTTTATTTTCAATGAGTGATGTTGGTAAAAAGGAAAATATTGTAGAAGAGGAGTCAAAGAGGAAATTTGGAGACATTTTCTTTGTGAACATTGGAACCTCAAATGATCCCAAGATTCTTAAAATAGGATCCTAGTGTTCACAAGAGGAAAATGAAAGATTCATGGATTTATTTTTTGAATTCAAGGATATATTTTCTTGGTTGTATGAGTATCTTCGTGGTTTTGATCCCAACATCATCTAATGTGCCATCCCTATCAAGAAAGGGGTGAAACCAACAAGGCATTGAAAAAGCCCTGTAAACCCTACCCTTGAAACTCCTATCAGGAAGGAAGTCAAAAAGTTACTAAAAGATCAAATTATATTTCCAGTAAGGTATTATGAATGGATCTCAAATCTGGTTAATGTGCAAAAGAAAACTGGTGAGATCAGGTTATGTGTTGACTTTTGTTCTTTGAATAGAGCCAACATTAAAGATAATTTTCCACTTCCTAACATGGAGATGATCCTACAACAGGTAGATGATTCAAATAATGTCATGTTGACACTTGAATCTGTTAGGACTGAAACAACAACCTCATGAGGATATAAATGTCCCTTTGTTTTTATAGAGGTCGTACTCCTCTTTACTTCAAATTTTCTGTGACTTTAGATATTCAGAATATGGGACTTTACAGAAGTTCATCATGGTAATCAAAGAAATATAAAAATCTCAAGAAAAATAAAAGGAAAATGTTTTTTTTTTTCTTTTTTAAAGAAATTTCCTAAGAAAGGACCAGGAACCAAGCACATTCACACATTTAAAGCAAATAAGCAAAATTTCCTCGCATCCATAATAGTTTAAAATAAATATTTTTGATCACATATAAAATAAAAAGAATATGTTCTACATGCATAAGAGAACTTTAACAGACTGGACACATGGGAAGCTCAAATAAAGATAATGATAGATCAACCTCAAATACTTTATATTCTAAACTCAGGGTTACAAAGTATAATCGAGATTGTTCCCAAAATAGCTCTCTTGAAATTTCTAAAAAATATATAGTTTGTTACATATTCTTTGAAATTTAAAATGCCTTTGTATTAAATATTGGGATTGGGGCTCTCACGGACCATAAAGAAAATAAATACAAGAAATAAGCTCGTAGAAGGATGATAGTGGTAGAAATTAGAACAAAAAGACCTGGAAAGAAGAAAATGATAAGTTATAAGTCTTTGGTTAAACCTTTTTAGTGAAAGAGGTGGAATGATTGGATGAAGGAACTATCAAAGAAAGAAAAATGTGATCAACATAAACTTACTATGATGGTCTCTCGTTATCTTCACTTGCTTGCTGATGTCCTTTTATCATTTTCATTAACGGTTATAGGAACCTTCTTAATTGTTTCTTGCCCCTCATTGGTCAATTTATTGATAGCTTTCTTGAAGCATTCTTTGATGTAATTTTTCATTAGTGCCACATTGATTTCATACTAGATTTTGATGTTGAACAACTCGCCCTCCAAGTCCCTCAGATCAAGGGAAATTCCATGTAATGCTTCTTCAATGTGTCAATTTTTCATGGAGTAGTCCACTAGTCAATTTTCTATGTCATCCTCATCATATTCAAGTATAACATATAACTTTTCAAATGACAACCCTTTAAAAATCTCAACTTGTTCATCAAAATGTTGTTTTGTTAGGAACAACGAGTGNAAAGATAATGATAGATCAACCTCAAATACTTTATATTCTAAACTCAGGGTTACAAAGTATAATCGAGATTGTTCCCAAAATAGCTCTCTTGAAATTTCTAAAAAATATATAGTTTGTTACATATTCTTTGAAATTTAAAATGCCTTTGTATTAAATATTGGGATTGGGGCTCTCACGGACCATAAAGAAAATAAATACAAGAAATAAGCTCGTAGAAGGATGATAGTGGTAGAAATTAGAACAAAAAGACCTGGAAAGAAGAAAATGATAAGTTATAAGTCTTTGGTTAAACCTTTTTAGTGAAAGAGGTGGAATGATTGGATGAAGGAACTATCAAAGAAAGAAAAATGTGATCAACATAAACTTACTATGATGGTCTCTCGTTATCTTCACTTGCTTGCTGATGTCCTTTTATCATTTTCATTAACGGTTATAGGAACCTTCTTAATTGTTTCTTGCCCCTCATTGGTCAATTTATTGATAGCTTTCTTGAAGCATTCTTTGATGTAATTTTTCATTAGTGCCACATTGATTTCATACTAGATTTTGATGTTGAACAACTCGCCCTCCAAGTCCCTCAGATCAAGGGAAATTCCATGTAATGCTTCTTCAATGTGTCAATTTTTCATGGAGTAGTCCACTAGTCAATTTTCTATGTCATCCTCATCATATTCAAGTATAACATATAACTTTTCAAATGACAACCCTTTAAAAATCTCAACTTGTTCATCAAAATGTTGTTTTGTTAGGAACAACGAGTGTAGGATTAATTTGGGATATTGGAATTCGTTAGTGCTTACGGCTAAGTCTACCACCGTAAGCCTTTTGAATAATTCTTCCCTCCTTGATATAGCTTGGCTACATGCTTTAACAATATTATTCCAGTTTTTTATCTTTTCTTTCTAGCATGCGTTCAACTATTTTATCCGGCTTGGAGAGGGCATATCCTCCTCTCTTCTCCTTAGTTATGTCATATTGGAAACTTTGATTCCAAATGGTACCACAACATCAAGGTAAAAACCTTCTTCATTTTTTAGGTCAGCTTGAAAATACTCATGGAAAGAATGTGCCCTCGAGCCAAAATAAACCATATTTTTTGAAATTTCCCAAGCCTTTGTGATCAATACCATTCTTTTCTTAATATTTTTCTCCACATAGCTCCTACCTGATGTAAGTAGGATTGAGGATCCCTATATTTTAGTAGCAAGTGTTGCGGGTCCAACTATTGTCAAAGGACTGGAAAGAAGTGGAAGAGGTATTAAAGTGTCTTCCAACTCCTTGATCTTATCCTTCAACTTTGCATTTTCTGCTTCAAGACCGCTAATGGAGTCATCTAGAGTATCCTTGGTTGCTCTGTGAATTCTAGAAATATGGGATGGTTGCATATTTCTTAGGTTAACCTCTTAACATGATTTCCATTTCTTATTCTTCACATCACTTTTTTCAATAATCAATTTCTTAGATTCGCTGTCAAAGAAAACGCTCTAAAACACAAATGACTCTTCTTCATCGAAGGTCTTATTCTCAATAATTTCCAATGATGGATTTTGGTGGGTCATGTTCCCTAGCTTATCTAGTGTGGGGAGAATTTTATCGATTTCTTCTTCGAGCTCCATATCTTCAAGGGAGAAGTTTTTGATATCACTCTCTATGCACTGGTCTTCTTCCTCTTGCACTATGTTTTTCCTCTTTTTCCTCATAGGAAGTTTGTGTGAGATTTCAGTTTTTCTCAGAGGGGGATTCTTTTCTCCTCCTCCACCTGAAATACTATTGGTCACTTTTATAGATGGGTGGGCCATTGTAGCATTTCTCTGATATGTTGTAGTTTTAGGAGTAACAGTTGGGGACTAGGCACTCCTCTCGTTGGGACCCTTTCCTTTCTTCTTGTAAAATTCATTGGTATTGAGTATCATTTCCAGGTCACCAACATTGTGAGCAGGAGCGCCTAAGTTGTTATATTATTCTTCACTCAGAACAGTATGGATAAATGAATTGATGAAACCTACTGCCAGCATATGTTCCACGGAAATTCTGTTAGGGTCAAACCCTTTTATCTTTTCATCATATTTCAGATTCAGATTGTGGAAGTGGTTTGCAAATTCATTGATTTTTTTTATATTTCTGAATATAAAGTCCCCAATTTTCCAAGGCAAAGTTATGAATTTCTTTTTTTGTTTCTCATGGAAAAAGTTCAACCAGAAATTATACTTCCTTGCGACTTTCATAACAAACATTTTATCAGTTACATGGCATGGAAGGAAGGAGGGATTTTCCTTAGAACCGAAAATCCTCATAACATTATGATTTTCCATTTTCTCCAACGTCCTCTTTTTATCCAAGAATTTATTTTCCTGGTCTGATATTCTAGAGGTATCTTTTCCAAACAATAATCCTTTGAAAACCAAAACAAAATCATTGTAAACTTCATAAAAATGCAAAGAATCTGTGTGTCTCCATAATGCTTGGTATCAGAAGGTCACTGGGTCAAGTTCACAGTTCACCTTCCTACAAATAGACAATTTCATAAATTGATAGCAATGTGTTATCACAAACACCAAATAAGAAGACATGAAGAATTTGTTGTCCTTTTTATATTGTGACAATTGAGAGGAGATTTCAATGGAAATCCATTTTTCCCTATCGAAAACAACTTGTTCTTTGATTGTAAATATAAGATATAAAGAATCATATGGGAAATGTTGGCAGTATGTTTTTGGCCTGTCACCTTGGTGAATAACTAAGAAATTTCCCGAAAGGTAAGCACTAGGTCAGGGAGCTTCAACATTTTACGAAACATTTGGGGTGAAAGAGAGACGAGAGAATGGTCTCGCAGTTGAAAAACCATTGACTCAGTATGTATTTCTCAATGCACCAGAAAACCAGTTCCTTGCAGTCAAAAACCTTAGGGACACAACCTACTCAAGCAATTTCGGATGTCCAGATCACTTCCCTCTGAGAAGAAGGGGATGAATAGTAAGAATATGCTCTAGACCACTGAAAGTTATGGTCCTCATGTCCAAAAATATTCAAAGTATCTCTGCAGAACTGTTGTTGAGTTGTTGCTGCCATAAGTTGACGAGACTGTTCTTTTAATCCAGATAATATTTGAAATGAGCGCTTGAGAGAGATAATATAATCTTCCGCAAATTGTGCTTTAATGTGGTTTAATGAGAAATCTCCTCGATCCCTTCATTTATTAATGATGACCTTTACAGAACCTTCATGATGAGTTATTATAATTAAACCATATTAAATGTGTATTGGGAAAAACACGAAGGTGGCGGGGACGGACGAGATAAATTAGGATTTGGGAATTTTTGTGAACCCGCCAACTCGAGAACCCACGAACCCACAGTTGTGAATGATAGAAAATTGGCTAAGTGTTGGGAGTAGTTGGTCAGAATTGGATACAAGAGAAATGAAAAACATAGGAGCTTGGTACCCACGACAAGTTTGATGGTCATAATGTAGATCGTGGATCTTTGGCTGCAAAATGGATATCATGGAACTTGGAATTTGATAGCTTGAACCCATGAACCCGCGATTGTAAAAATAGTTAAATATAGGATAATACGACAACTGGTCAGACTCATGATATGGGAGTATGGATGGAGATGAGGATTCGTGAGTCTGCTAACTCGTGAACTCATCGTTTTCAAAAAACAACTAAGTAAAATAACTAGAAAGGGAAAAGAAAAATGAGAAAAGAAAAGGGGAATTCGGGTAAGTATACAAGAGGGAAAATAAATGGAGAAAATAACTTGGGAAAATATAAAAGGGGAGGGAAATTTCAAAAGTGGGAATTGATCTCAACAATTGGCTCCAACTGTGGGTTGTCAAGAATCCAGAATCTTTATGACCCGGTGCTTCTGTCCATTGGGATATGGAGTCAAAGGTAAGAATATACAAACTGAAAAATAAATTTATGTACAAGGAAAAAGAGAAAGTTTTAGGTGAAGAAACCTTTCAAATGTTTCCCATTGATAAGAAACATTAATATTTTACCCTTCATGTCTTGGAGCATATAGGAATCAAAACGTAGGATCTTTTGAACAATGCATGGTCCAATCTAGAGTGCTTCGAACTTTGTATGCATCAATGGTTTCTCCTTGGACTTGTTCCAAAGTAACACAAATTCTCCCTTCTAAAAACTCTTCATAGTTGCACTTTGGTAAAAATATCTTTTGATACTTTGTTCTCTTTGAGAGGTTCGATTATGGGCTCTTTTTTGTTCTTCTTCCAATTCCAACAATTGGTTAACCCTCCTTTGGATAAGTGAATTATCTTCAACATCTTCTGTATTAACCACAAAATTCAAGGCATTAAGTTCAAGGCTCATTGGCATGTTGGCTTCTTTCAAGGATAATTGGAATTTTGGCTAATGTATATGGCTTCTTTTGAGGCTAATGTAGATCGCAGATCTTTGGGTGCAAAAATGATATCACCGAACTTGGAATGTGATAACTTCAACCCCACAAACCCGCGACTATAAAAATGGTTAAGTATAGGATAATACAGCAGTCGGTCTGACTCATGATATGGGAGTATGGATGGAGATGAGGATCCATGAGTTTGCCAACCAGCGAACCCATCATTTTTGAAAAATGACTAAGTATAATAACTAAAAAAGGAAAAGAAAAGGGAGAAAAGAAAAGCGGAATTTGGGTAAGTATAGAGGATGGAAAAGAAATAGAAAAAAAAAGTTGGGAAAATAGAAAAGGGGAGGGAAATTTTGGAAGAAGGAATTGATCTCAACATGTCCCTACTTGATGGTTTTTCTGGATACAATTAAATTATAGTCAAGAGGGATGATAAATACAAAGCCACATTCACCACCAAATGGTGCACCTTTTCCTACGAATGCATTTCTTTTGTCCTGAGTAACGTAGGTGCCACATTCTAGAGAGATGTGAAAATAGATTTCAACGATTTGATCAGTAAGATAATTTAGGGTTATCTTGACAACTTAATTGTTTATTCTAATAACTAGTCAGCTCATTTTGGTCATCTTAGGAAAGTCTTTCTACATTGTAGAAAATCTAGTATGTCATTGAATCCTTCTAAGTCTATTTTTAGAGTTACTCAAGGAAAACTCCTTGGTCATATTGTTTCTGACTGCAGTATTAGTGTTGACCCTGAGAGAGTTGTTATGATTATCAACCTCTGTACTCCTACCTCTAAGAATGATGTTCAAGCTTTCATGGGAACCATTAACTTTGTTAGGAGGTTTTTTCCTGACTTCGGTGTGATGGTTAAACCTATTCATAATTTTCCAAATAGGAAAAAACATTCTCTTGGATTGATGAGGTAGAAAAGGATTTTATAGGAGTCAAGAAGGAAATCAACTCTGCACCAGTTTTAGCCAAGCCTGATTTTAATAAATACTTCATCATTTATACCAATTCCACAAAAGAGGAAATTTTTTCCATTCTTCTGCAAGTTGATGACTAAAATCAAGAAAATCCTATATCCTATATGAGTCAAATTTTGTCAGATGATGAGGTGAAATATAATTTAACTGAAAAACAAACTTTTGCCTTGGTAAAAGCTATAGGAAAGCTCAGGCATTTTATTTTGGGAAAGAAAATGCAGGTAAGAGTCCCTTTGCCTGTAGTCAAGTTTTTTCTTACCCAAACTCATCTCTCAGGAAAAATTGCACATTGGCTTGCAAAAAATTCAAGAACATCATCTAACGATTACTACAAATAAGACAATTAAGGGACATGATACAACTCTTCACTTGGCTCAAGATCTTGAACCAAGTGATTCTCTTGAGGAAGATGAGAATGCTTTGTCAGCATTGTTTTACCTCGAAATTCTTGATGTAGATATTGCTTATCATCCTTGGTACAAGGATATCATTTATTATCTCTTACATCATAATTGTCTAGGTCATTTAGATTCACATCAATGTAGAATATGGTGCTTGATAGCCCCAAAGTTCCTCATCTTGGGAAATGTTCTTTCTTCACAGATCTGTTAATGGGTTGTTGTTAAGATGTGTAGATGATAAAGAAGCCAAAAATGTTTTGAATGAATTTCATGGATTGACAAATTCTAACCTCCATATTGGTGGCAATTTCACATTAAAATCTACAACTTTCAAGATCATCAGGTTTGGTTATTTTTTTCCCTTGATATTTCACGATTCTTTCAAGTTTATTCATGCTTGTGAAAAATGTCAAAAATTTTCTGGCAGAGAAAATTTGTATGCTATGCCTTTACAACTAGTTTTACCTGATTTCCCATTTGCTAAATGAGGATTAGTCTTTATCGTCCCTATTAACCCCCCATCTTCTTCAAGGCATGCATTTATCTTGACAAAAAATGACTACTTTACCAAGTGGACCGAAGTTGTCCCTCTTAAGAATGCATAGGATGAGCAGGTTATTAACTTATTAGAATCTAATATATTTTCTCACTTTGGTCTTCCACTCAAAATAATTTCAAACAATGGATCAACATTTATTTCGAAAAATTTTACTCGGTTTTTGAGAAAATTCGGAGTCATGCACTTCACCTCATCCATCTATCATCCTCAGGGAAATGGGCAGAATGAGTCCACTAACAAAACCCTAATCAATATACTGAAAAGGATTATTGACGATAAGCCTTGCCAATGGCATACTCTTCTCACATATGCATTATGGGTTGAACGCACAACCACAAAAAATAGCACTGGCCACACTCCTTTTCAACTTTTATATGGTCAAGAAGTTGTTATTCCGGATGATATTGAACTCATATCTCTTTGTTTAGAAATGTAGGCTGAAGAATTGAATTCTACTTGATCCAGGTGGATTATGGTCGCCACCCACATGTTCCAAATTCCAATTGGCTCATCTTGACGTTTTTCAGCTCAACATGTTTCTCTATAATGGGGTCAATTCTTTGTAATTGTGGGTTATTCACTTACGGGGTTGTCCTAAATCACTACACATCATCTAGGTGGATGTTCGTGGTCGCCCACCTATTCCAACTGGCTTATTTTGGAAGTTTTCATGTCAGTACATCTTTATGTACTTCTAGGGATGTTTTGGGGATCTAAACAATGTTTTCTTGTTCCACAATCAAACTATAGATGAAGTCAAAGTTTGACGGCATAATGTGCATTTCTAGAAAATATATTTTCAATGAGCTATCACACACCTAAAACGGAGATCGTATGAAAAAGTTATGACCTCAGGAAGTTAATGTACTAACTTACTCCAACAAGGCCCACATGAATTTGGTGTTTCATCTCCTAGGGTTAGGTTTTTGTATGTCTAGGGTTTTGTACTTCATGCTTATCATAAAAAGGCCTTCAGATCCTCATTGTAATAATCTTCTGGCGAATGATCGTATTCGTCACATCTCTTCTCATAGATAAAGTTGCCACTATTCTAGCGAGTCCTACACTCTATATTTTTATTGTCTCTGTACAATTATTTCATTAATAGAAATCATGAATTGTTGTATCTCTCTGTTTCTGGAAATTTTCATGAGTATTTCATTGTAATATCTTTGCTTTCATTTCGTTCCGAAAATAATCCAGATCAATGGTATCAAAGAAGGCTTCTATTGATCATTTTTTTTTTCAATGCATGTCCCCGACGAAGTCTGGGTATAGCAAGTTGGGTATTGATATTGTCTCTCTTGAATACAATCTCTCTCACATGCCTAAGAAACCCTTTATGGTGGTAGAAAATAAAAACAGTCGAACAGGAGATTATATTAACCTATTCCTTGAGCAAGCTCTCGCGTGATGGAGAGATGAAATGATGGAGAATTTTGCACACATCCTTCAACACTTACAGATAGAAACAGGTACATCTTCATCAAGCGACCATTTTGGAGGAACCTCTCCCTTCAAGTTACAAGTTAATTTTGATATTCCAATATTTGAAGGTTAGATAGATGCATATGCCTTAGAAAAATGGTTAAACCGGCTAGAAGGATATTTCTCTGTTCAAAATTTTTCCAATAGGGAAAAGATCACCTTCGCACTCCTCAAGGATCTCCCCCATGTAAAAAAATGGTGGGAAACTTACTGGGAAAAAATCTCCACATAGAAATTTGGAACTTATGGGGTCGAGCCCACTTGGGGTTTTTTTTGTGGATGCGATCAAGGAATAATACTCCATACCTTGCACACCAAAATGGGTATCAAAGACTTCGAGTAGAATTTGGTTTTGAAATACCATGGGGCTCTTCATAGGTACATCCAAACTGAAATGGATTTCTTAAACATCTCATCATTGGGAGCTTCCTATCGATATGTTGTCAAAATCAAGCAAACATTTAAGCACTAGAAGAAATGGGAGTTTGAGTCTACAAATCTGCAACAACTAAAGCATGGTAAATACATCCCTAACTAAGAGCCTCTAGAAAAAAAATCCAAGACATAGGACAAGAAGGGTAAAGGAAAAATGAAGAATGACACTGGGAAGTGGTGTGATTTCCACAAAATCCCCTGGCATAACATCGATGAATGTCACTCGAAACAGTCATTGGTGGCCGAGGTCAAAGATAAGGAGCCAAACCTTGATTGGGAATCTGATCCAGAAAATATTGAAAACAAACATATCATCGATGTAGACCAAACTGCTACTGTCGCGACCAAAAATATTCAACCAAAAGATCCAATAGATCTTGAAGAGGGGGAGAGGTCTTCCATTCACAAATGTGGGTGAATGGGACCCCGTTGCATTTCATTGTTGATAATAACAGTCAAAAGAACCTCATCTTAGCTGAGGTCGTCAAACAATTGGGGTTGTCGACAACACCGCACCTGCAGCCATACAACATCGGGTGGCTTCACCAGGGATGATATCTCTGTGTAATCCATCGGTGTTGCTTGTCCTATGGCATCCAGCCCTTCAAATATGAGGTAGTGTGTGATGTTTCCCCTCTTGATGTCTGTGATTTTTGTTTAGGCCAACCATATATGTGGAGATGTCATGTTGTTTATGAGTCTAGACCCTATAGTGTCATTATTACTCTGGGGGGTCATCTCTATAGGATACCAGAGGTAGTCCCAACTATTTTTCCACCAAAAAAATGCCACAAGGTAATCTCTCATACTGAAAAATTCATCCTCTTCACAACTGGTTCAAAGTATGCACAAAATACCACTACAACCAATGTGGCCTCAACACCTTCTATCCAGCAGCAACATATTGCATAAGACAAAGAAGATATCGTTCATTCACCTACAATGGTGCCTACACATTGCCCCTTCATGCCCAGAGACAACAGGTTGGTGGAACAAAGTCAACTCCGCCAACAATAGGTTCGTGACAGCCTTCCACAAACCAAGCATAAAAACTTCTCCAACAAGGCACATAGCTCACCAAGATTCAGATTTAGAAAATGATTTTCCCTCTTCCCCAGGTGCTCAACGAAATGGAAACCATTACTTCCTAAGGGGGGAATATTGATCCAGGTGGATATTGGTGGCCAACCACCTGTTCCAAATTCCAATTGGCTCATTTTAACAGTTTTCAATTCAACATGTTTCTCTGTAATGGGGACAATTTTTTGTAATTGTGGGTTCTTCACTTACGAGGTTGTCTTGAATCCATACACAACATCCAAGTGTATTTTGGTGGCTGTCCACCTATTCCAACTGGCTTATTTTGGAAGTTTTCATGTTAGTACATCTTTATGTACTTCTAGGGCCATTTTGGGGATCTAAACAGTGTTTTCTTGGCTTGCCACAGTCAAACTATAGACTGAATCAGATTTTCATGGAATAATATGTAGTTCTCAAAAATACTTTTCCAACAGGCTATCACGCACCTAAAACAGAGATTGTATGCAAAATTTACGACCCTAGGAAGTTAATGTACTAACTTACCCCAACAGAGCCCACATGACTTTGGTGTTTCATCTGCTAGGGTTAGGTTATTGGATGTATAGGGTTTTGGCATTCATGTTTATCATAAAAAGGGCTTTAGAGCCTCATTGTAATCATCTTCTAGCAAATGAGCATAGTCGTCACATCTTTTCTCAGAGATCAATCTACCACCATTCTAGCGAGTCTTGCACTCTATATTTTTACAGTCTCTGTACAATTCTTTCATTAATAGAAATCATATATTGTTGTATCTCTCTGTTTCTGGAAAATTTCATGAGTATTTCATTGTGATATCTCTGCTTTCATTTCGTTCTGAAAATAATCCGGATCACTATTGATATTTCTCAGAGGATGAATGTTGTACTAGCCTTATAAGAACAAAGAATCCATGCATTGGAAAATTTAAAGAAAAGGTAGCATACATTCAAGCAATACTTTGATAAGCATGACAAATATGTCAAGTTTAAAGTAAATGGCAAAGTATTTCTTTGGGACTCCGCACACATTGATAAGGGAAAACACTCAAAATTCCAAAAGCTCTGGCTAGGTCCTTAGAATATCGCTCTGGTAGTCATAAATAATACTTACATGTTAAAGGAATTTGAAGAGAGATTGTTTTCCTTCACAACTAATGGCTCCCATTTGAAACATTACATTGAGCCTAGCTAATTGTTACATTTTTTGAATCGATGTTTCTTGTAAATATCAGTTTAGGTTGTACATTTGCTTTTTTTTTTATGCACTTTATTTCATCAATTATGTTGCTTCACTTTCAGTTTTGCTTGAGTTTTGATTGCAACTTTATTTTTCATTTCACTACAACTTTATTTCTTTGTTGCTTTACCCTCAATTTTGTGGACTTTATTTCAGCCTAATTTAGATGAGTCTGTACAACCACAGTTTTTCCTTGCCTGCAAAAGTATGCTTGAGTACTGATAAATAAATCGAAACAGAAAGAAAGACAATCACTTGCGGTCCGCAACCTTGTATCATGTTGCTTCTATAACCACTCTGCTTAAGCTTGGGTGCTAGGGATTTTTACCTCTCTTGTCTTTCCCTTTTCTACCTTCTTCCACCCTAGTTTAAAAGAGAAAACCAAATCAAAAAAGAAAACTTTTGAGTATAAAACTGAAAAATATTCTCTGTCTGCAAAACCAAATAGTTAGGTTCAAGCTAATACTATATTGCCTTCCCTATGAAGTCACCATTCTTGACTCTTAAAATCATCATGAGGTCATCATCTTGCAAAGAATTGCAAGGCACATATATTTTTGAAACTACACACACACACAAAGTAAACTAATAAGTGGGACCCCCTATGGTGTTGTTTAAAAAAAAAAATCAAAGTGGAGCCCCTTAAAAGGATACTTGGGAACTAATGGGATTGGAAGGTGTCCATTTTGTTGATACATATGAGCTTGGTATATTGTTCTTAGTACAGGTGATTGATAATAGTTTGCGTCAAAAGATTTCTAAAACTCCCTATGCAATTCTAATCTTGAACATTAGTGTTGTGCATAACCACCATCAAAACAAGATTTACAATTGATATGTTTGCAGGTCTATGGTTTCAATTGAAAAACGGGGTCATCATATTTCTTACTAAGTGTCATGCCATTTTATACATGCTTATGATAAGTTTTATTTCACAACTCCTTGATAAATATGATGCAATTTACTTGAAAAGGGGTGTTCAATTTATATGCATATAGAATGTCAATCATATATATATCATTGATTACATGTATAGGATTGGACACATATCATATGATTTATAAGATATGAATGGTATCAACTCTGTTGTTGGAAATTGTAATGGATTTAAAGGTTTTGTATGTTAAAGGTTTGGCAGCGTTGGTGTATATGGGATATATTATGCGACTTAACTACAGACTATTCAAAATAGAGTGTTATGGATTTTAAATGAGGTAGGTGGAAACATATATGGCATGTGAGGTTGTATTGAATGGCATACACTTGGAATTGATCATACACCTAAGGTTTTGACGTGGTAATTTCTTGGGGTTTGTAAATGATTAATGTTGGCTGTCACCCTAGACGTGACCAGTAGTTATTGCACTTTGGCTGTTTTGGGTTACCACCTTTGGGGTTTGGAATTTGATCCATTTTTATTTTGAGGAAGGGTTTGATCGTCAGGTTGTAACTGTTGTATCTGTCTCAAAAGAAAATAAGTAACCACGTAACTCCAGGTACCATGGTTTCAACTCCCTTTCATCTAACATTGTTCTTTTCTAAATAATTTACTCATGGCTTTGTGAATGATGTGTTGTGCTTGTTAATTTGATTATTCTCATGTTATGATTACGGAAATATGAAGAATGGTACTCCTAGTTGAATGAAATTGTATGATTTTTTTTTGGAGCCGAATAGTTGAAATCAAAAGGAATTTAATGAAGAGTTGTAGATAATGGTTGTTGAGATTTGTGCATTTTACTTTCCACCTATTATCTCTGTGTTTGGGACATACATATCTCATCATCTTCTGTTTTGTAGCTCACGGGTTTAGTTGTTTTTTAACTTTCATATCCAAAAGAGTTTCATTGATGTCCATGGGTTTGTTTATTCATTTGGGTTTAAGACTCCATGACCTCATGCATAATATTCAATGTTCAAGGTTTAAAATAATTTCTTTTATTGACTCGGATTTGGGGTTTCATTGATTGAATGGTTAAAAGATGCAACCAATTGTTGTTGTTCTCTGCACGATTCTAGTTTCCATCTGTAGTGTTCGGTAATACCAGTCCTGTATCCATTTCTCTTCAATTGTCTATCATTCAAACTTGGTATTACAACCCAGGGTCTAGTTGCTTCATTATGGTTGCATGTAAAGGGTTGCATGCAAGTTATGGGTTATTGATTTGCCAAATGGAGACCCCGAAAACTAATACACAACACTCAATGAATGGTAGTTTGATTACAAACTGGGTTTGTAATTCTTACATCCGAGCCCAACCAAGTTTTAAAAGAAATTTTTGGGTTTAAAATCCTCAACATATCTAATTTTATTTTGTCATGTATGCGATGCATGTTTGGATTTATGGTTTGGATAAATTGGTTGTTGTTACAAATTGAAGATGACGGTTCGAATTTGGATTTATTGATTAAATTGGTGAGGACCAAATTTAGGTTTTATGATGAAGATGGCATTTGAAAATTTTGATAAGAAGTCGTTATTTAATGAATTTGGTTGTTTGAATATCAAGATGATGTTTGATCTCCACTGGGATTGATGTTTGATGGTTTGTACTATGGAATAACTTCGAAATTTATTAATTAATTGTGGAAATGGTAACACTGTGTGATTGAAGAAAATCGTGAAAAATCATGTAAAGGTCTTGAACAAAAATAAAAAAATTATGACTACTGGGCATAGTATGATGAAAAAAAGATAATAAATATTTTAGTTAATACCTGGGCTAGTGACAGAATTATTGTTGAGATATTTTGCAAGGTATGAGTTGAATGAAGGATTTGGGAATGAAATAAGGAATTATGATTGGAATTTTGTTTAAGCACTGATTATATGTGGTTATAATTCTTCCTGTCATGAATGGTTGAAAATAGAAGATGATCATAAACTTTGTAATTAATACATGTGCATTTACATTCACTGTCATAAATAACACTTTTCTCTCATTCCAATCCCATCCCATTACCCAAGTTACTTTTTTTCCCACGCTTTAATTATAATTTTGTAAAGTATTGAATTGCAAAATTGAATTGATCATGAGAGAAGTATTTAACGTGTTCAGGGTTAAATCTCATTTATAGCTGAGATGATGAGTTTTAACTTGGGTGCACTTGATCATAAGGAGTTAAGGAAGCTGCTCATGGTAGTGAACACTCCATTTTTCATTCTTGTCATACTTACCATTTTACGCTCATTACAAATCCTTTCATACAATCCCAAATCCATTTTCAAATCCCTTTTCTAAGTGATTTCTAGCTTTGACAACATGAATTACATGATGATTGATTGCATATGTATTGTTATGAACAGAGCCATGTTTAAATTATTTTTTTGCAAAGTTTTAGATGAACTATTAATTGAACTTTGGTTCTGATTTTTGTATATGTATATCAGTATGAGCTTTTTCAATAGAGGCAATCATGGCATGAGAGGAAACAATAGAGGTAGAGGACTAGATTCTTGGAAAAGGGGTAATTAGAGGCTCTGATTTTCTATACATTTTGATGCAGATTCAGAAGAATCCAATTAGTTGTTGCAGACAAGTTTCCTTAAATTGCCTGGCCAACAAGCTTATAGACCTCCACTTATCCCTGAGAACCCTCATCCAATTACCAATATTCCAGTCCCAAACCATGTTTATGCTCCCTTAGTTAGACTAGAACATGATGGCTGGCAAAATGTTGTACATACTCTTTTTGGACAGTCACATGGTTGACCAAATTTTGATCACCCTCAGTAGCCTCCTTTACATGCATGGCCTACGACTCCTTCCTTGCATCAACAACCTATATCCCAAGCCTCACATGCCCATCATGCCAAGGCCAAAATCACTGAGCTTGAGGATATTCCAGAGAAAGAAAAAGTAGTAGTAGTTGAGTCTAAGTCATCACATTCAGTCACTTCACACGTATAGGGAAATGATCAGAAATCTGCTAAGGCAGTTTCATCAGTTGAGAGAAATGACAGGGATGAAAGTAGTCATGGAAAGAGAGGGGCAACCTCTCACTTCAAATATGGTTTTTCATGATTTTCATGAACATTAGTGTTGTGCATAACCACCATCAAAACAAGATTTACAATTGATATGTTTGCAGGTATATGGTTTCAATTGAAAAAGGGGGTCATCATATTTCTTACTAAGTGTCATTCCATTTTATACATGCTTATGATAAGTTTTATTTCACAACTCCTTGATAAATATGATGCAATTTACTTGAAAAGGGGTGTTCAATTTATATGCATATAGTATGTCGATCATATATATATCATTGATTACATGTATAAGATTGGACACATATCATATGATTTATAATATATGAATGGTATCAACTCTGCTATTGGAAATTGTAATGGATTTAAAGGTTTTGTATGTTAAAGGTTTGGCAGCGTTGGTGTATATGGGATATATTATGCGACTTGACTGCAGACTATTCAAAATAGAGTGTCATGGATATTAAATGAGGTAGGTGGAAACATATATGGCATGTGAGGTTGTATTGAATGGCATACACTTGGAATTGATCATACACCTAAGGTTTTGACGTGGTAATTTCTTGGGGTTTGTAAATGATTAATGTTGGCCGCCACCCNAGTTAAACTAAAAATGGTTGAATGAGTCAACTACCTTGGAGATATTTAAAGGGATAAGCTAGACAAAGTGAAGAGAGAACACATTGCTCTGATAAGGTATGCTCTTATGATGCAGAGGACCTATATACTAGAACACACAAACAATTACAGCGCATACCCTGCTACAGAATACACAACGGAAAAACAAAATATAAATACTTTTTCCAAATAATAAGGAAATCCATTGGAAAATAAAACACCAGAAAACCCATGAATTTCAATACCATTTGTTTATTAACTCAATGCAGAGAACACAATTTCTATATTACATCGAGCCTGGGTTAAAAGACAACCATGAATTTATGCTTGCATGGCTAAAAACCACTATGAAGTCATCCAGAGGGTAAAATTCTATGTGTATGGGCTAATATTTTGTTTCTCCCTTCCTTATGTGATTTCCTTATGGGCTAATATTTTGTTTCTCCCTTCCTTATGTGATTTCCTTACTTCGTGCTTTACCAACCCCCTTCAAAATCGTGCTCCATTTCCTTTTAAAACTCCTCCTCAACTCTGAAACAATTTTCCTTCCCTCTAAGAACGATTTGTTACGCAAATCATCTCTCTGTTTCAGCCTCAGATCACGCTTTGTCCTTTAGCTGCAAGTTCTTTTACCTAACGGTGGCTATGACTCATCATGAATGCATACTAGCGTGGCAAAATCAAATGCGTACGACCACAATGTTGCAAATGAAGAAATATCGTGACACTTGTAAAATTTCACTATACACGAGAGTTTCAGCATGACTTTCAGCACAAGTTTCAGCGTGAAACTTGTAAACTTTCTCTATATGTGGCAGTTTCAGCATGAATTTCAACATGAGTTTCAACACAAGTATGACACTTGTAAAATAAAGATGACACAAGTTTCAAAATTTCAGCACGAGTTTTAGCACACGTTTCAGCAATAGTAGTTAGTTATGATTATCTTATAGAATAAAATAAAGAAAGGCGTCTTTGTCTCTGAATGGAAGGGTATATTACTATTGTAGATATATAAAGGAAAGATGTATTATCTATAATGCGCAGTGCCTAACTTGACTTCTATTATCAATTATTTTATTTTCGAAAGGGCCGAAAACTGTGTTTTCGTACAGTCAATGCGGTGAGATGATCGCCATCGCTTGAATGTGCCCCCACGTAGGTGACTATTGATTTCATTATCCAACAGTCTCGGACTAGCCATTGTTGCATTTTCAAAGACTATCAAGGCGGTGAAAGAGATAAATTCCAATTGGATGGTGTAAAGTAAAGAAATATCGATTATTTCATTTTCAAAATTCAAACACTGCGTTTTCATTAACCTCAGTGACCGGTGCGGACCCAACTGATTGAGGTCCGCATCTACAGTGATCAGTGGCTTGTATGTCCACGGACTATTGACTTCGTTATTTAAAAGCTCACACAATCAATGCATTTGGATGTACCGCGGATTGTTCAGATGAACGCGTGAATGGTTGCTGATTATTGAATTCATCGTTTAAAAGTCACATACACGGCGTGAATGTGCCCATTGATTTCGCTTAAATGTCGCTTTCAGAAACTATTGAATTCGTTTAAAAGTCGCTTTCATAGACTATTGACTTGGTTACTAGGTCGAATGACTAGGTCGCTTTCATAGACTATTGACTTGGTTACTTAGTTTTCAGACAATGAGACAACTTGGTCCGGATTACTGACGTGAACGCTGACTATTGACTTCATGGTTTGAAAGTCACATACACGACATTTTCATATAATCAATACATATCAGACAACTCATACACGGAGTGAATTCGGGGAGGAAATTAATTTTCTGATCGAATTTAGAAACCAATCTACAAGTTATTGGAACATCAATACAAATAAAACAAATATGTCACTTCAATAGGAAATTTAAATAGATACAGTATTTCAAAGGAGGATTGAGTGTCAAGTTTTCATATTCCATTTGTCAATTAAACATTTTATATAATGATTTCCATAAGCATTTATTCCAAAACTATGAATCTAATAACTTCCATACATATCCGATTTGATGAGAGGGCTACATAGATCATTATATTAACATTGAAAGAAACTTTTTTTTAATGACTAAAATCTAGGGATATAGCACTTGGGATTTTTGGTAACGTTGAAATCTATGGATGTGCTATTTGGAAATTTCAAGTAATATTGCAATGAAGAAGGCATGGCGTTAAGGGTGCACAAACCCACAAAGGTCACAGGAACCTAATAACTTCCATACATATCCGATTTGATGAGAGGGCTACATAGATCATTATATTAACATTGAAAGAAAACCTTTTTTTTTAATAATGACTAAAATCTAGGGATATAGCACTTGGGATTTTTGGTAACGTTGAAATCTATGGATGTGCTATTTGGAAATTTCAAGTAATATTGCAATGAAGAAGGCATGGCGTTAAGGGTGCACAAACCCACGTTATCGCTGAATAATCACAATCACAAAAAATCACTTTTTACCAATATTTAACATTAACATGCACATTTCAGGATATAATTGGAAATAATTAGTAATGTATCAAGAAAATAAAATATATTGTGCAAGTAACAAGAACATTAAATATAGAGAAGAAATAAATATATTGATATCACAAAAACTTAGTTCACTTTTCTCCTCTTCGAGGACCAAACCACCAAATGAGCGAGTCTCTTACAATAATCCTCAACAACCTACAATGGAGAGATGCATTCTTTAAATAGAGTTCACAACCAAAAATACCATGTGCCAATTTCAATTGAGTATTTCATTCTAGTCCACCTTAATCCTGTTTCATCCCCGTTTCCACTTGTATTCCTAATTTTAAGTTTGTTTCACTGGACGCTTAGGTTGCTTCTTTCTTGGACCGACTCGAATTTAGAAGAAAATCGACTTGTGCAATTCGACTTTGGTCGTCCCGAATTGCTTTCATTTTCACTGACTCGGGCTTCGATTTCGAATTATTCTACTTATCCGACTTTGACCTTCGACTTCTTCTACTTATTTGACATTTGAATTCTTCGACCTCGACCTTCGACTTCTTTGACCTCTCTTTTTTCGACCTTCTATCTCTTTTATTTCGACCTTCTATCTCTTTGACTTCAACCTTCGAATTCTTCAAATTCTCACTGAGATGTTTATACTAGACTTATTGATATCTACTGCATTTTATTGAAACAATCGAATTTGATCTTTTCTCCTTTCATTTAGATATTCGTTTTGACCCATTTAATTGTTTTGACTGAATTTTAGGGTTTGATTGGTCGATACCTTTCTAAAAGGTGAAGATGCTTAACTCTAAAAGGTGAAGATGCTTAATTCATCATAAATTCTAAAAGTTGAAGATGTTTAATTCATGTATCAAGGTGAATAAAGGAAATATATTTTTATTTCCTTGAACCATCAAAGATATAAAGAAAACAATGATTACCATGGAAAACACATTGAATTCCTAGAGCATAAACAAATCCATATATTAAGCCTAATACCATATGTTTCTCAAATAAACATGATAAAAGACAAAGAAAATATTTTTTTAACTCAACAAATGTATTTAACTTTAACCCAAATCCTTGAATCAATGGAAATTAGATGAAACCAATCAAGCTATGAAAAAAGGGTTCAGTCAAGAATTATATGAGAAATAAAAGCATTCAAGGGAATAACTCAATCTTTAACCAAAAATAAAACCTTAAACTTCCAAAATTGAAAAATGATTCTCCTAAACTAAGAAACAAACCATTTAAATTTGCCCAAATATTAGAGCTAGACATCATGGAAACTTTATGTACTTGAATGAGCCCATTCTTGATGAGTAGAAGTCTTGTTAAATTAGTTATTTATCATTTAATCCAATGACACTATCTATGTGAAAATATAGGCATCTACTTCATCAAATTATAGCTTCACATTAGATAAATTTCGAGGTATAAAATGGGCCTCCTAAGGAAAATAATAAAACCATAGTTAAAATAATTAAAATACAGTTATAATTTTCAAAGTTTGGAAGAAAGAAAACTACTCTTTTATTTATCATAATTTAATTATATTCTTATAGGTTTACCAAATTTCAAGTGTAGGAACACTTTGGATGTGGAATTAAATTTGCATCCAACTAATACTCACTCTATATATTTTTTATGGACCCACCATGAGACAAATTGGAAATACATGAAAAACTATGTTTTCTTTTAAAGAAACATATGTTTTCATATGTTCCGGCCATCTCATTGTGGGTCCATCAACAAGTATGTAGAGTGGGTACTCGTTGGATGAAGAATTTAATTATGCATCAAATAAGTGCCTAGAATTGAAATTTGAATAAACCTATAAGAATGTCGTACCACAATACAAAAATAGGTTTTTTATTTCCAAAAACCATTTCACCCTTCGCTGACATCATCTTCTTGAATCCTATTAGTTCTTTCAAATTTGATGTTGATAGAATATTTTTTAGGCCCATTTTTTACCCCAAAAATTCTCTAATGTTCTATCACGCATGCACATTGTAATAGTCAAATATCAAAACATCAATCTTAAAATATATTTATTCATGAAGGAAATTCCAACGCTAGTAAAATGAAATATAGATTATATAACCTATTTTTACCTGAAATGAATCCTCAAATTGACATATAGTAATCTTGTTATGACAAAGAATTTCCAACCTACTCCAAAAATAGAGGAACAATGAAGTCAATCAAATAACAAGAATCACATCATTTGTGTTGTTCCATTCACTATTGTTTGTACCCACCAATGGAACAGAAATACTAAAAGAGTTCCATCATGTATATTGGATTAGATAGAATCTAGGGGTATATTGATTTCTCAATTCTCATCTTGCTCATTTTCTATATTTGAACACAATCTTCTCGAGATGGACTATTATTATAAGCCTCCAAAACATTATCTTCCATATCAAGTTCATTAGAAAAATGTATTATATTGTTTTATCCCCTTTTATCACAATTTGACTATCATAGAGCTAGTGCTCTTTCAATTGGAAACTCGCTAATGTTATACTTTATTACATATAATCTTAAACATAGATCCATATATTTATCAAGCTTGTATGCACCTTGTATCAACATATTTTAGTAGCTTCTTTCCATTTGTAACAATTGTTAACAAAATGTCGAAACTATGAAAATCATTCAGGACTACAACACAAGTATGAAGGCCTCACATACAAGATGTCAAATTTTGAACGCAAAATTGTTGTTTATTTTAAATGCAAGAATGATCCTACGAGCCATAAAATGATTAATAAGCATATATGATGAATTTTATAGTTGTAGTCTGACACAAATGACACTCTTTTGTCTTGGCATTACTGATGCTCCATTTTCTCAAACATACCCACCTTTTTTTGTAATCATTGAATGATCCATACTAACAATTTCCTTAAAACTATTAATAAAAATCTCATAAATAATTTGGTCGCATAATTCTCCCTCATTTTATGAGTCCCAAGTAGATAGGAATGCCAAATATGGTTACCAACCATATAAGTTGTCATGCATATCCATGATTATCAATAACTATAACCACATCCAAATATAATGACAAAAACCTAGCATTTGCATTCTCCTCTTTCATATCATTATTTTCTACTTGAGATAAATATCTTGCCCATTCCCAAACACACGTTACAACCCAACAGATGGTAATTTGGTTAATTTGAATAAAGGACGGATATCTCATGCAATCTTGATAATCTATCATAAGACAACCTCTAGATAACATGTGAAATGTAGTCCTTAATTGTGTTTCCTTGGATAACAAATTTCTTTCTAGTGTTTTTCCAATTAGAGTTGTGATGGTTCCTCCACCTGCCTCAAGTTTTTTACTTATTAGCATTTATTATATTCATATTCATATTTGACACGTTGACATTCCTCATATGATTCCATTTGATAATATATTCTCCTCACCACCATTTAAAATTTTCTCATTATACACCTTTCTTGCATGCTAATATCTTGTATCTAACTTCATCTACAATTTCACTATCTTGCTAAGTATCTAACTACATATAATGCAAATAACTTCTTGTGAAGTCTATTTATCATTTGTTAGAGGTATTTATTCAAATAAATGGAAATTTTGAGACTCATTTGAATTGGAATAGTTTTCATATGTCCCATTGGCCTTTTCTCCTTTTCTATGAATGGATTAGGTCACCTTCCAAGAATAACTATTCAAAATTTTTGTTATCAATTTCTACTAAAAATGCATTTATCTCTCACTTTGACCACTAAAAACTCTTGATCTCTTCCATCCATTATACAAATAATAGATGTATCTCTCACAAGAGTTTACATCTCCCCATTGATAGAAGCTCTCAAAAGAGCTCAAATCACTAAGACAATGTGGGTTCTTGGATTGAGGTTTTTGAAAGTGTGATAATACATCCTTTTGTCTTGATGTTTTATTCCCATGACCAGCATTTGAAATCTCACTGAATATTCCAGAATTAAAATGTCAAATTGATCTACAAACAAGAAGTGAAATCAACATGAGAAAAATAATAGAAAATTAGTACAATTCCTATCAAATATATAATGTTTGTATCTATTTGTATTGTCTATTGTATCTTTGAAACCCACCACAAAGAAATGAATGCACCAAAAAGGGAAACCATTGAATTTCTTTACATGGATCCTAGAAATAACTTAGGCGCATTAAAAAATACAAACACAAATGCATCCAAAGTCTCTCTCAAAAGTTCCCACTACAAATATCCAACCCATTTGAAAATAATATTGTTCATATAATACATATTTACCATAATTGTTGTGATTCTTATGAATTACTTTAGAAATTAAATCAAATTTCATGAGAATTAATGCAAAATGGTGTACTTTATCATTTGAATCTTGGCCACATTTTATCCACCACTATATATTAGGCATATCTCTATCATATCCAAAATATAGGTACTATTTTTCATAGTAGTATATGCTACTTTAATACCTTCATGCATGCACATATAATCTAGGAAACAAAACCAATGGATCCTTTTCAAATGGATAAAAATTCTCCAAGTTTTTATTTATAAGATTCAAAATGATTTATGGAAAATATCTCTCTTTCAAGGAATTTTGTAAGGAAACTAAGTGAAATGTTTTAATCCCATTGATTTATTTTCTTGCTCACCAATGCACACAATAAAGATACATTTTTCAACAATCAATTGATGTAAGAGCATCCCACCTTCAAAGTCAAACACATTTGATTAGACCTAGGGGCTCTTTAATTTACTAAGGGAGTGGGTTCCTCAATTTTGTAATTAATGTACTTCCTATGTTTAATTTATTTCTATAAGGATTACATAGGATGGGGTTTGTTGAGTTGAAAATTATTAATATGTCGTCGAATCTACCTTATTAAAGCATATCTCGAGAGTTGTGAGGATTTAGAGAGGTCTTAGGCTAATTATAGATCTCATGAGTATTTTTTGGATCTTAAGATATCCTAGAGATTAATTTGTTGAATTATTATTATGGTCTGAACAGATTCAGGTTCAAGAACCTTGTATTAAAAATGTAAGCCTATAGGCATGAGAGGGGGCCTAATTGAAAGGAAATCATGCCAATTGTGTGAGATATTGAGAAGCCTTTAGAGAGGAAGGGCCTTATGTAAAACTCTATATAGTACTATATGGATTATGAATGAAAATCAATGTTTTTCGATTGTTAGATGGAATTGATCATTTAAAGATCTTTGTGTGGATTGTGTATGGTTGGATCTATGCTAGATTGAGTGATGCGATTAAATATATGAAGAATGAAGAATCCCCTTCTTGGATCATGTGTGCAGGTATCCAGTGGAATGTGCACACAAGGAATCATGATACATTATTGATCATGTCTAGATCACAAAGAACAAGGTTAGAGCTTAACTTTGTGCATAAGTGAGTCACTGAACAAAGGAATCAATACCTTTGCAAGTGATGGAGAAATAGGAACCATCATATCCCATTGGGATTCATTGTAACCCTTACATTATAAGCAATTGTAATCATTGTATCGAGATTCCATGCAGAGGAAATCCATTAGATCAGTCTTAAAGTCAAAGAATAAATCCTATCTTGATGGTAGCCTATCTTATAGCTAGTCTTGATTCCATGGTGTTCTGAAACCATATGTGAATGAGTATGCTTACTGGCCTCCCACATTCTCCAATACTTCATCCGCAAAAGGAGTAGGAACAGCTCATGTAGTAAAGCATCATTCAACTTCCTCAACCCCATATATCCTATAGTTCCTTGCTTTTCTCCTCAACTACCATAAGGTTTGGACACACCTACCACACTTAGAGGGTGATCAGGAGTGTTGGGATCTTTTTCCAAAACTTCCCTCTTACACAAACTCATTAAGCTAGTATTCGACATTTACTCATTACTCATTGTTGCCTCATTGTTCAGTTAGATGTGAATGTATATCAACAACATATCAACAATATATCATCAAACAATCATCTCCAATACAAGGAACATAAGATGTATGTGTACACTTATTTATTTTATTATGGACTTCAACTGGGGGGGTTTTTCAGCAACAAATAAATAGATTACAACTCTACAAAAGCACCAAATCTATAATGCAATACTATTTATATACTTATCAGGGCACCAATTGAGATGAGGTAACAACTCAAAAAGATATCAATCTATACTATAAACAAGAGCATCAACCATGCACCAACCTCGTACAAACAACCGTAATCAACCTGTACTCATAAAAAGTGTATCCAACCATGTACCAAGTATATACCACTCATGTTTCAACCACTATCAAAATTACTCATCAATATGTACCAAATATCATCAACTATACACCTTATATATGTACCAACTCATCAACCTATTGTCTAATAACCATGACTAGTTTTGGATTAGTCAACAACCCTAACTTTGAAATAATCATAACTTTGTAATTTTGTAATGAATAAAGATATGAAACTGATACATAATGTTCCCTTCTCAAGCCGAGCCTATGCACTCCTCTTAGGGCAATCTACTTGGTAACTCCTCAAAATGAGTAGCAAAAAATGGCCCCTACAAATTGGATTATTCTAGAGAGTTTAATCTTGTAGAGTGGCCCCACTAATCTTAATATTTTGAATCAATAGCGAAACCATTCCGCAGGATAAAAACTATAATATAACCAAAAAAAAATTTCACGTAAATTGTATCTGTTATGAAGAAGTTATGACGTTTTACCCAAAAAACACTTGTTTTAGACTAGTTTCCGTGGATCCTAGTCACAACCCCATTTCTCCATGGAGTGTAACTCCAAAATAAAACGACCCAAAAGCTGAATTCTTAACCTCGATACTTGGGTATTTGTTTTCAATTTCATAGAAATTTCAGATCCTGAACTTCATTACAGAAAAAAATTTATAGCAAAAATGGTGAGATGACCTATAAATAGCATAAATCTTAGAAAGCACCATCAAAAGAATTTATCCTTCCCCGCATTTCATCTCTTTCTCTTCACTTCCCTTTAATTTTGACTTAGATATCCTTAATACCCTATTCACCTATAGATATTCACTATGCTCAAGTGTTCCATAGCAAAAATGATCAAGAATCTCTCACAAGCAGCCCATCAATCACTCCAAAAGATATTCTGTATACATTTCCATTGATCCACAAAAAGGATGATGTACAAGAGACCACTGATGTATTTATATTTTCATCCTCTAGGTCAATTAACTCATTTTTAGGTCACTTAACCCATTCTAGGTCACTTAACCTATTTTCCCATTTTTAGGGTTAACCACTATCCATAAACAGAAAGTTCTCCATACCTTTATCATTTAAATATTCCTTCCTAATTTTCTCATCTTTATCATTCTCTTGATTTCGCTACCATTTTGGATTATTTGTTAATCCAATCTTGATTTTGTCACTTTATTCTATCATTTAAATAATATTAACCCATTTCTAGGTCACTTAACCTATTTTATTTTATTTTAGGGTTAACCACTCTTCCATAATAATTCTTCTTGATTTTGTCACCTTAATTTATCATTCCTTGATTCTTTGTCACTTCTATTATTTAAATAATCCACCTTGACTTTGTCACTTTTACTTTATCATTTAAATAATGATTTCTTCATTTAGGTCACTTTGACTTCTTTGGACCTTGGGGGTTTTAAGCTCATGTGGGGTCTCATCTTCAGAAGGTCATAACTCTTTAAACCATGAGGAGTTATGTGACATTCCACACATACTCACCGTGAATGGAATGACAAGCACCATCCATCTAGGATAGTTTCACCAAATACCCCTTGATGTTCATCTTGTTGGTTCCACATGGGTCCCAACCATTCTCTAGGATAACCAATCCAAAGCCGCCTTCCCCGAGGGATTTCACCATAAGGAATCCTTTCACTTTGGATTTCATCAGCTTGTGCACCTTATCAATCATGATAAGACAATAATGAGAGCACAAGGCCCTCCAACCATTCTTTCTAGGATAACTCAATCCACGCCATCTTCCTGCGGAGGGATTTCACCATAAAGGGGACCACTTTGGAGTTCATCCATATGTGCAACTTATCAATCATCAAGATAAGACAATAATGATTCATCTATATGATTTTTCCAACAATGCATCATATACCATTGGAAACCACATCGATCCACTTTCATCATGTATCAATGACAACTCATTGATCCATCTTCATCTATGCATTCTCATCAAGGACAATACATATTATAGTTACATCAATCATCAATCAATCAACCTTTAACATCAATCAATCACTTGACATCAATCAATGACATCAATCAATCAACCATTGGCATCAATGACAACATGATCCAACACCTCCCTTTGGCATTGATGGCAATACCAACATTGGATGTCAACACTCAATTACCAAATTATTTATTACGTCAACATGTAGATAATGGGCATGCTCTACATCAATAGTCAATGTGACTATATCTCCCCATCAATAAACATCAATCACATCAATGTGATTAACTCTCCCCTTTGACATCAATGGCAAAGGGCCATTCTCATCTCTTGGAGTTGCCCCCTGTTTGAACCTCCTGGGGCTGCCTCCCCCCATCTAAATCTCTCTTGAACTTTCTCCTAATAATCTCTCCCTTTGTAAGGGATATCACTGTATGTAATGTCAAGATAGTCGAATATACTCGGGTGGGACTATCAGTTTCCCTGTGAATTATGATTTTGTGTTCTTCACTATAGGTCTCTTTTCTAGGTATGTATTTGATAAATATCTCCTCCTAGAATCAAGGGAAGAAGAATGACTCCCTAAGGGTATGTCTCCCTATATTCTCTGCAAGATGAACACATGCTACCATATGACGATCCTTGGACCTCGTCATGCATCAAACTGAAAGCATACCATACATCATGAACAAAAGATATGTCATCAATGAAATAGAGAATCATGAACAATATATCCACTAAGTACATCATAAAATTAAAATGTGCCTACTCATGCACAACACCCATGTATTATCAACCATAAGACAACAATGTGCTAAAAAGATATCATCCATGAAATGTATCCACTATATGCCAACATGTGTATCTACCAATATGCCAACATGTGCATCTACCAAATGCTAAACGATGTGTATCTATCAATATGATAAACAAATACCATCCATGAGTAAAATTATCATACATCAATATTGCACCAAGCAAGTATATCAACCATGCATCAATAAGCTAAGATTCCCCAATGATGTACAACATGATCTCCTCATCAACTCACCAACCACAAGTCCCAATGTGTATCCCATCCACATGAAAAATGATTGCACCATGATATCCAACAATACCATATGCTTCCCAATAATACATCATAAGATATGTATCAATGAAACTTCAAAAGTACTAGCCATGTACTCCAAATGATCAACATCAAACCATACTCATGGGTTATAGTACGCATTTGAGATTTTATTTTACATAATCCCAATAGATGAACACCTAAAACTTCAACAAATAGTGTCAAAACTTGCAACAAACAATGTCACCCTACAACAAGTTATACCATCACATCAAGCTGCAATCCATGTGTATAACCTTTTTCAAGGTTTTACTACATATACTTGGTCTTCAGACAACAGCTCGTATGTAATTTCTAGATCTATTCAAGGTCAGCACGCATATGTATGTGATTGATACCACTGTCACCCTGTATGCTTCCCAATAGATGACTTAATTTGATTCTTCAGATTTCATCATGTTTTGTCACTGCCTTCTTCACCCACTGTAGATGTCTCTGCCCTTAGAAATTGAGATTTGGCATCCATCTCTCAAAGATGTCTCCCTTCCCATTTCCACCCTTCCTTCTAGCCATGCTAATGAAGTTCCCACCATGGACTTTTCTTGTGTTCCAACACTCCTGGTTTTTGTGGCCAAATCCACTACAACCATAGCATCTCATAGAGTTACAGAGTAAACAATATGTCCTATTTGATCACATCTCCAACACCTTGTGGTGTTATAGAATCTCCATTATATCTCCTTTCATAAGAACTACATTCAAAAGATTTGTTACCATATCCATTACATGAATAACAAATGCCCATGAAAAATAATTTCATACCTTTCTATGTCCCAAAAATGGCTTCTGTTTTGTAATTTTGAAATTTTCTTTACCTTTTGTAGATGGTTAATTCTTTGCAACTTTTTCTTCCTTCTTTGATGGACTACCTCATGCTTTGAGTTGTTTTGCTTCAGCATGTGTATTTTCTTCTTTGTATCCAAGACCGATTTATCACATGATGGTCTTGACTTTCCAAGATCTCATCCAAGATTCGTGAGCTATTCAAGAATTTGTTTGACTTTTTCCACCTTCTTTCTAAGGTCAACAATTTCATTTTCTAACTTGCAACATGAATCTTCCTTCATTTATTTTAAACCTTCAACAGTTCCTCTATTTTTTTGGCTTCAATTTGGGTCTTGAGATACACAATAGTTTCAAAACTTTTACTAACTTCATCATCTATATTCATGTATTACTTTCCATTCTTTAGTCGTAGGATCTCTCTTTCCTTTCTTCTAATTTAGAACTCTCTTCTTGTTCTTTGAGCATCCCTTTAACTTCAAGATGTGCCTTTGACTCTCCTAAGAACTTCTTAGTGTTATCCAAAAGATAGTTATAGTGTATAAAAAATGATCACTCCTATACATATATAAATCCTCTTCAATTCCCTTTTGAAGTTTTAATAGATTTTCTTCTATTATTTTCATGGGATAAATACCATCAAACTTTACACAAACTATATCTTACATCTTCTCTTTCACTTGTAGAGAAAATTCATCATCATCATCATTGCATCCAAGGGATTTAGAGGTTCTCAATCTCACTCTTGAAATATCCCTCATGATCTCCTTTGCCAACATCAACACACATACCTTTTGCTTCATTTGAAATGTCTTCTCAAGATCTCTTTGTGCTATTATCATTTGATTCTTTATCTCACTTGAAATGTTTCTAAAATCACATTTAGAAATAATGCATCTTCAAGAGTTTTGATGATCTCTCACCTTTGATGATATATTGATGGAGTGGTCTTCAATTTCTTCTCTTTCTTCCTTGCTTTGATATTTGTCCTCTAGCTTTAGCCATAGATCCTACCAAGTGCATTGTCCCATGCTCTCTAAAAGGCTTGAGAGTCCACCTCAATTGTCTCTTGAGAGCCAATGCATCATTCTTCTTCCTTCCCTTTGATCTACAAATTTGACTTGTTCTTCAACGGAACTGATCCACCAATGGTCGGCCTCCAAATAGTTGCTCCCATTGTCTCTCAACAACTCTCATCTCTATTCTCCAAGTAGAATAGTTTTCCCCACCAAGGATTAGTATTTCATCAATCCATTTGTGTGTCTATGGATCTCTTTCAAGCTTGTTAAGGCATGTAGTGAAGGTCTACCATACCCAATTGCTGGGACACACCCTTACCACACTTAGGGATTGAGTGTGGGGATGTTTTTCCCAAAACTTCCCTCTTACACAAAACTCATTAGTTAGCATTTGAAATTTACTCATTACTCATTTCTTTCATTAATAATCAGTTAGATGTGAATACATATCAACAACATATATCAACAATATATCATCAACAAATCATCTCCACAAGGAACACAAGATGTATGTACATTTTTTTATTTTTATTATGGACTTCAATCCGGGGGTTTTTCAAAAACAAATGAATAGAGTACAACTCTACAAGAGAAATAGCTCTATATACACGACTCAAATTACATTCTCAGCACCAACTGAGATGAGGCAACAATCCTTAACAGATATCAATCTGTACCATAAACAAGAGCATCAACCGTGCACCAACCTGTGCCAAACAATCTGTAATCAACTTGTACCATAAACAAGTGCATCCAACCATGTACCAAGTATATACCACTCATGTTTCAACTACTCATCAACAATGACTCATCAATATGTACCAACATCATCAACTATACACCTCATGTATGTGCCAACTCATCAACTACTTGTCTCAACCATGACTAGTTTGGATTAGTCAACAACCCTAACTTGAAATAATCATAACTTTGTACCTGTAATGAATAAAGATATGAAACTGATACACATTGTTCTTAAGTGTGTTTTATGCAATTCCTCCAGGTGGCACTACTTGTAACCTCTCAAAAAATGATTTATAGAAAAAATGGCATACCTTGCTGAATTCTGGATTATTCTAGAGAGCGACCTTGTAGAGTGTGCCCCACACGGAATATTTGTTGAATCGATATGAAACTGTTCTAGAGGATACTATAGACTGTGATATAACCCACAAGATGCATTTTTAACCATATATACTTGGATAGGTTTTCTCACTTGCATAGCAATTTCAGGATCTGAATCATTATAGAAAAAATGTTATAGCGAAAATGGTGACATGACCTATAAATAACATACCTTAGAAAGAACCATCAAAACAATTTATCCTTCTTTGCATTTTGGCCTTCTTTTCTTCACTTTCCTTAGAATTTAGGCTTAGATATCCTTGGTTACCTCAATCACCTATAGATATTCACTATGCTCAAGTGCTCCACACCAAAAATGATCAAGAAGCTCTCACAAGAAGCTCTCCATCACAGACTCTTTGACTGTGCTAAGTTCCTCGGACATACATTCTCGTGGTTGAATATATCGTTTTTGAAAAGTAACTACTCAATGCAACATGATGCATGGTGATAGCGTGACGATCTTTGTGCAAAATAAATGAATCTGCAAGATGAGATAATCATTGTTGGCAAAAGTGTTCTTAGTGCAAGCTTCGATGGAATAAATAGATAACTAGGCAACAGATCTCTCCAATGGACGAGAAGCCTTCATTACTGCAGTTATGTTCATTACAGCGTGGTCCCAACGGTCTGATGGTGAGATGTATGACCATAAATGTCATTCTACCCATTCGGGGGGTCGGTCTAACAATTATACTGTTCCCAACAACTATATTGCTTCACCATGGCGAAGTGCCATGTGACACTATTCTGATATAATGACAAAGTTCCAGTTTTGCAAATTTTCCCTCTGCGAAGTTCCCTCTGGAACCCTCTATAACTTTTCAATCTTGGCTTTCTTCTTACTAAGATTTCTAGCCTTTCTCCTAGTAATCTTTGTCTTGGTATTCCTCTTTCCATTCTGATTCTTATCTTCATTTGGCATAGTAACTTCGCACGGTTGAGATTCTTTCCTAGGATTCAGAGGCAATTCTTCTTCTTTATCTGGGGTAGGTACTTCAGTCTTCTATGAGTCTTCTTGTGTTCTTCCAGCTTTGACATCCAAGTATCTAGTGTTAAATAGCTTCGATCTATTCTCTTGTTCTTCAATCAAGTGTGCGATCATCCTATTCATGAAATCTTTCAACTCTTGCTTCTTCTTCTCTAAGATTTCTACTTCTTTTCTTCTGGCCTGATCCATTTCAATCCAAGGTTTTCTGAGTAATATAGAAAATGGGGCATTGTTCTCAATAAATTTAACAACTTAAAAGTCTTCCTTTGTCGAAGTTCCATGGGTACCCATAGATATCCGGGTGAGATTTCCACACAGGTTTATCAGCTTCCCTCTAAATAACCCTATTCCTCCTAATGAAGGAATCATAGCAGGATTTCCTAAAGTTTCCCAAGTTCTTTCTATCATAATATTCACCTATGTTTATTCATCCAGAACACGGTCAATGTCGAGTCTCCTATTCTTGCTTCTATGCACTCTTTTTCTTTGAAGGTCTCTGATAATTTGATATGTCGGTGGTCATTCAAGGTTTCTTTCATTTGCAATAATACAATCTCTAATTCTTTCTGGGGTTCTGCCATGGTCTTAGTTGCTTAAATTTTCTCATGGTCTTCTTGTCTCATATTCATTTTTTCAAGTTTAGCAATCATTCTAGGCAAATCTAAAACTTCATGCTCCATAGCTTTACAACAAAGACAACTAGTATTCTACCAGGGCATTCCTTATCCAGATGTCTTGGTCTTCTACAACTGTAACAAAGGGTTAATCCTCATTTTCTCTTAAAGCATCCCTAGCCTTTCCTGTACTGCACACTAGGATCATAGTAGCTAACCTGCAAAAAAGTCTTTCTAGGGTCCTTCATCCATTGGTTAGTCCAAACATTATTTTTGTTAGAAAAACAGGACCACGGAGCAATAAAATAAAACAAATGTGGAAACAAAACACAGAAGATACACAATACAAGAGAGACACGGATTTACATGGTTCACCCAGTGTGGGCTACGTCCACCAGAGAAATTTCTAGGTCCTTTCTTTATTATTATCCAACAAAATGAAGG